>JADDOH010008068.1:0-99389 GCA_016648135.1 Agrypnia vestita | reverse complement strand
AGAAAGAATGCTTCATTTTTTTGTTTTCTGATGGATTAGTGAAATATTGTGTACAATGGTGAGATTAAGTGCAACTCGCCTCTAGAAAAATCTGTCATGTCTAATCTTAAGGTTTTTCACTTATTTTTTCCTTCAGCGTAGTGAAGTGTGTATGTAAATTACTAGTGAATTTATGTAGCGGTTAGCAATATCTTGAAGTTTTTTAGAAAGCTGAACTTAGAAAAATGAGGAACTGCTAGTTTCTAAGAATTGAATTAAATTGACATTAATACTTGAACAGACAAAATTTTATTTAATTGATATTTAGTCTAAGTATCGAAGAACTGAAATATATATGTGTGTCCAGCAAAAGAAATGATTTATTTGTGATATGGAAATGACGATAAAATAATCATCTAACATAAATTTAAATTTGTGTGCAATAACAAGATACTAGTCACTGATACATATGTATCTATAACATTTAAGAATGAATATTTATATGGGAAATTACTGTACAATCGAATAGAATTTAAGGAGATTGCTGTTATTTTGAAACAATTTGTAGTCAAGTTGCAAAATCTGCCATGTGCCGTGTTTCAATTTAGTCAATCTTTCTATTTATGTATTTGTCTCTTTCGAAAATTGTTACTTTCGATTTGCTAACACTCATTAGAAATTCATTCTCCATGCGTACATTGGATATTCTGGCCACCGGGCACTGCAGATCAGTTTCACTATTAGCCACTCACGTGTCACGCATAGTCGGCAGGATATGGTGAGCCTGTCCATTCTCGCTCCTACTTATAATATCTTCAGTTTTGAAAGCCAAGTTAACATTACGAATCCTTGTTTGACACCTTTTGTAATACCAAACCATGATGTGAATGACCCATTAATTTTTTCAAACTGTTTCAAATCCAAAAACTTTTCTGTCATCTGGTGTAGTGCAAAAATCTGATCCATGCATCCTCTTCTAATTAAAGGCTCCTTGGATGTACCATACTTTTTCTTTCGACACATTATCCTAACTCTTTCTATCAAAATTCTCCCGTACACTTTACCAACAGAACTCGTTAAGCTAATTTTATTGGCCCTGTACCTTGCACAGTCCATGCGCAACCTTTTTCCTTTATACAGAGGCATGATAACAGCCATTGGATTATAGCTCTCCTCTAAACAACGGTTGAAGAATCCAAGGAGTCACAAAAGAATTAGTGGGCCACTACCCCATAGCGTTACCATTCTTAACACTCTTTTATTTTCCTTTAATGCTCTTTTTTTCTTTTAAACTTATATCATTCACACTATGTCATTGTTCACATGCTCAGTCATCATCTCGAAAGAATCTTCAATTACATTTGCATTACCCTCATACATTTCTTCAAAAAATTTCTTTCATTTTGATTCATTCTTTCTATTCTTTAACCTCTCCCATACAGGTTAAAATTGAAATGTGAGTCCTGGTGTTGTACACTCGGTGTACATGTAGACTTTTTCCATTTTTAAGTCGGTTAAATATGTATATTTTACATTTGTTACTTATATTAATCATTAATATAATAGATGAATGACATAAGTGAATATATGGTATCAATTATTGTGTTTAAAGCGCTAAAAATGAGAAAAAACGTTGATCATCACAGACGACAGAATAAGACACGTCTAACTCAACTGGTGTTCGCCCTGCTACAAGTGTGTGGATAGACAATCAGGGACCACGCGCCCTGCGCAGTACCCATCGCACTTTGTGCACCGCGCACTGCCCTCCCCGCATCTCTCCCCATCCCAATTCATACACGTATTGACAAATGAATGTCAGTTTGTTAAAGAAAACATTTTTTTTGTTCCATCCGGTAAATATTTATAAATTGCAATTATTTTATCGAAAACACAAATACATTACGGGGGAATGCCTAAAATATGAAGTCTGTATTTGGTATATTTACAAATTACATAATTAGAGGTCATATCAACCCAGTTTACAGCATCGGAGAGGGAAGGTTAACTTTATTGCATTCACAGTGCTGGTTTAAGTACCACTTCCAAGTCCTTTCATAATTTAAAAAAATAAATTTAAATTAATGTTGAATAGGCATGATGGCAGATTTTGAAATAACATTCTCTATTGTAGGTACATGTCTACTATTACTGCAAATAACATTATTTCAGTAATAAATGTTTTTACGCAAATAATTGCATTTTCATCTACCTATTTTTAATTTCGCGCAAAAACGCCCGCAGCTGTCATTTCGTCTATGTGACATCAAGCCTCAGTAAACATTGCATTGTGTCTATGGCAATGGTTTAAAGACACGGTAATGGGTACTGAGGCGTGACGTCCTTCGCTCTGACCAGTGTTTCAGTTAAAATGGCAGATTGCACAATTTTATACTCTTATTTTATTGAAAATCTTATTAATCTCAATGTGTATATTAAAACTGGATCATTTTTTAGAATCCTTTCGAAATATTTTCTTCTCTAAAATCACTTATTCTTTAATTCTGTCATCATGCCTATTTAGCCAGTTTTAAATTGAAAGTAGTGTAACATGCAGATATGTACATATTCATAGAAATTCAAATGCAAAAAATTGGAAAATGATGAGTGTCATTATTGAAAATGTCAATAAACAAAGGGGTTGTGAAGTATCATGTCTTAAATATTATTTGATATAATCGTAATAATAAATATAAAAACATTTTTAAAACATTTGCCTACTCGGTGTATAGTAGGTTTACAGTAGACTATAAGAACACTTTAATCTTCTTGGTGTTTTTTATTTTTAACTTTGGCTTATACTCGCGCTGTCAATTTCTGACAATTTGATATCTATATAACTACCATAACTTTGACCCTTTATCAGAATACCCTGTACTAGTGTAAGTACATATCGAGGGTAGAAAGCCAAAAGGGCGTTGAGTGATTATTTTGAACTTTACAGAAGAGCTAAAGAAAATTCTGTCAATGTTTCTTTAATAATTAATTATTATTAAACAATTTCCATATGCATTTTGGATTAACAAATATTGAAATCTGACAGAACTTTCTTTGCTCTCCTATAAAGTTCGAAATAATCACTAATACCTTTTTAGCTTTCTACCCTCGATATGTACTTAAAGCGGTCTGTATTGTTTTTCTGAAAATTATAAAGAATACAATAATAATCCTGTATTACATAACTTATAATTCCACATGATAAATTATGTGTAGGTATACTATAATATGATGGTAAAATAGTTTGTCAAAAGCTAAAATGGGCTGCTTCGTGTCATTATACAAATTTCTAGAGGTTGAAATCGCAAAATGTACGAAATATATTGTAATTGGGTATAAAAATATGCGGGAGTTAAAAATATTACTGTGTTACATTTTAACAATTTAATGATATTTTTCCAGATAAATCTAAGGGAAGAGTTTCAAAATTCACTGGACTATAATGAATTCTTTGAAGTAGAGGATGAAGAAAATTAATACAATACTAAATAAATTCAGTAATTTTTCACACATTAGCTTTTTGCCATTTTCTTCTGTGTAAGTAAAACTATATTTTTCATGAAAAACAACAGCTGAACCTTCATTTATGGCTTACTTGATTTTTCGAGATTTGAAAAAAAAATCATGTTTTCACATAAATTTCTAAATTTGAGAAGAAGAAAAGAATGAATACTATTACTATGTCTATTCTGATTGGTTTTGCACTATCATGACAATTATGTCAACCCCTATTTTATAAAAAAAAAATACTAACACTATTTTAAGTTTGTAGAAATCAATTTGTTTCACCCATCACTAGTATTTCTTCATCCAAAGTGTCCAAATATTAAATTATAGCCAATACTTTCGCTATTATGAATATTGACATTTTACACAAGCCCTGTTTACTCCTATATAAATAAGTACGTCCCGTTTATTTTGTTGAGGGATAACAATCATCAGTTTTAAAAATCTTATCATTCTGATAACAGGTGGGACAGTCTTTGATTCCAGTTCATTTTCTAATATAATTTTTTAATAATATACTTGAACTTTATTGTATTAAATGCATTTAATCTGTCACGAAATATCATTGGTGTAATATTTAGAATAAGTCTCTAGAAATATTTTTATGCACGTCCATTCCAAAAGTTGTATTGAAATCTTTTATAAAATCAGTAATATGTTTCCAATGTATACATTAAAATATGTATTTAATACAGACCTATTCATCACATCACTTCAATACATCAGAATATTTTTCTAAATAGAATAATATTACAAAAAAACATCACTATTTGTTTTAGAATATTTTTCTTAAAATTAAAATTAATTTGAAAGTCCAAAGTTTTATAATTTATAATGCATAAAGATAAGAATTTAATATTTCCATTTTTTAATACACAATATGTATTTATCAATTTATGCCAAAAAAATAGCCTAAAAAAAATGTACTTAATAATATTTTCTTTTACTTCGATTAAAAACCGTCTTAAAATATATTAACCCTTTAGCTGGTACAGTTAAACTGCATTTCATAGTCCATAAGTCTGTTTGTGTGTGTTGAAAGTTTCTGGAAATTTTCATGATTAAAATCAAAATTAACTTTAGTTTTAATCGCAGAGCTCAGCATATGACTATATAGCTCAGCATATACATATAAACAGTGACTACATGTTGCATGAAAATTCTTACTCTTTTACAAACTGACTTTATAAGCACTTGCACTATGAAAAATAGTACTAACTAGGTGGCCTCCCAGGATAAGGATTGAATCCCCAATCACTTTTTGTGACCGCTAGAACAAATATTGTATTTTTTCCTCAGCGTATTTCAATAAAGTTTGTATTTTATAATCTGCGCTTCCGTCTTCACAATTTAAAATATTTTATTATGTAGTTATCCATAGGAAACTGCCATTATCGTATCTCTAAAGTGGCATATAAAAAGGATTCAGCTTCTGGTAATTATAGGATTAGTTTTAAAAAATGTTATATAATATGTAAATTGTTCCTTTAAATACAATTTTTCATGTTTTGAATATAGTGAATAAATTTTGTTAAATTTTTATAATGACTGGTAGTTGTGTAATAGTTGTTATTTTTAAATATTAAAAAAAATTGCATCGTTCAATTGATTTTCTTTTCAGAAATCCTTCACAAACTACATTTTTTTGAGTGAATAAGGCCTACAACTCGTGCTTTTTACTTTTACCTGGCTTTTCCGCGGCCCCCCGAATAACATTTGCTGATCCTCCGGGGGTCACGACCCACAGATTGAAAAACACTGGTTTAAATGAAAGATTACTATTAAAAAAGTTGATACAACCGGCCCTAAGAGATTTATTGATCACAAAATCGCTGACTAAAAATTGGAAAAGAAATCCTCCAAGTAACACAGATTTATCAACATAATTCATTATTGCATGCATTTTGCAATTCGATTTATTTTGATTTACCTGGTTAATGAAAAACCCTTTTAAAAATAAAACTTCTTAGGAATTAATTAAATATTTTATAATAAAATTTAGTTTAACAGTCTTGCATATCGTACAAATAATAATTATGAGGTAAAAATAATAAAATTCATAAACATTAAATAATAAAATTCATATTTATAAGAAAGAAAATTTAGATTTTGGTACAGCCCCAAATTTCACATTTGATGGCATTCTACTCGACTGCGGAACAGGCATGGCCCCTAAGCTGGTGCTGGGACCTGAAAAAACAAAATTATTTAGAGACGTATTGTGGGTCAGTGGTTCCCAACTGTGCCACGAGCATTTACGTGCAAGATACAGTAGAACCTTATTAATTTGAAATTCAAGGGACCAAAAAAACATTTTGAATTATGCAAAAATAATGCATAATGCATTCTTGGAGGTTGATTGGTAGAAGTGGATATTCCTGCCTATATTATATATATAGAAAATAATAAATTTATTTCATATATTTCATTTATTTATCTTCATTTTTATACATATCATAGGAAAAGGAGCCGCTCCATCTCACTAGGAAAAACCTGTGCTTAGATGAGCAGCTGACAATATAGTGAGAAGAAAATAATATTAATATAAAACAAAATACTACATAACTATAAAATTAATCAATTAATTGAGTATATAAATATGAAATATGGATAGTAAAAACAGTAGATATTATATATAATACAAAAGCAATAGAGAAAGTAAAAGAATATTTGTAAAGAAAGATGTATGAATAGTAAACAACATGTAAATATTGTTGATTACCAAAGCAATAGCACAGTTAAAAAGAATATATATTTATAAAAAATTAAATGAATGTTCGCGTATATTAAATAATGATAAAAAAAATACAGTTTAATGAGCAATAAATTAATTATAACCTGTTTTCGGCAGTTGGGTATGCTTACAAATGCAGGTGACTTTGCTTTTGATTGTGATTTGGAAACATGATTTTGGAAGGGATGGAGCTATATTTCCAATAAAATTTCGAATTCAGTACATTCCAAATTATTAATCCTCGGTGCTGCATTCAAAATATTTTTTAATTTTTCTTGGATATTGCTGCATTTGATTTTATACCCTCATAAAATTAGGGATTTTGTTGTGATATAATAATAACAGAAAAATGGATAAGTTATCCAATTTTCTGTTATTATTAATATTGTGCGTTACTATTACTATGTTTTATATCAACATTTACCACTTGTGGAAGCTGATGCAAAGCCTCCTCTTCTTCCCCTTTTGGCGCCACGGGAAATATTTCCAAATTTCCCCCGGGTGAACTTAGCACCACCGGCCGACTTTTTGGGGCTGTAGCGAGCCTTTCCTCCTCTTTTGAATCTAAATCAAATTATAAAGTGGAGCATGAGACATCACTTGGAGAGTCGATCATGCTTTAGATATAAGTTATATTTAAAAAAAAACAGGCTTTAAAAAAAATTACTCAAAATGTCCACAGAGATAAGGTCCAATAACAAAAGGTCCACGAACTTTTGGTCCAACGACAAAAAATCCACGGAAATTTAGTCCAAATACAAAATGTCCATGACAAAAATCCTACGTGACTAAATTCTTATGTTATTATCCCAATAATAATAACTTCCCTAACTTTTATTCTTATTTTTTTATTAATATAATTATTATTAATAAATAAATACTTATTCTTTAGGAACCGAGATGTTAACATATGTCATTTTTGACAGGTTACAGCTAGTTAGTTATATTAAGACTGGCCTAAAGACAGACTAAAACGGCCTCACTTGGTTTTCCTGTATGTATTTCCATATTTTGGTAGTTTTTTGTTCTTGCTTTACTAGGACCCTGTCCCATTCTAAAGTAAAAACATTATATGTATTTTATTAATATTATTTGCGTTTAGTTTACATTTTTATACTAGTCTCCTATTTTCTCTTGTATGAAGTGACAATAGTATTGATGGAGTCATTATTTTTGTTTGGCTTTGTTAGTAGTGTAGTAGTTAGAGTAACCAGACTTTGAGTCTTCTCTACACCCTTGTCAAGGATCCATGTTTTTATGTCTCTGAAAGAGACAGCTATTTACAATATTCCTCAATTCTTTGGGTAAGGCGTCAAGCCTCGGTGGCCAGGAATGTATGGATTCTCTGTCCAAATGTTGTGGACATTTAGGTATTTTTAACAGGATTCTGTCGCTTGATTTTGTTTCTCTACTTATGGTTTACTACATATATACTTTATCGCAGTGTACATAATTGAGTGGGATTTTGGTTTAAATCTGGTATTAGGTCCTAACCTATGAAATTGCGTTTTATATAGAAAAATTCAAACATTTTTTTTTATAAAAACTATGTATGTAAGTAATTAATCGAAGTATTGACCATTGTTGTCGATGCACTTTTGTCATTTTTATGGAAGGAATAGAAATCCTGGGGACAGGAATCAATTTTTTAAAAGGGTTTTTCACTCGGTGATGAAATTTTTCCCTTGTATAAAGTTATCTGAATTACGTCGCAGTATATCATAGACTATGTATGTACTACACATGCTTCCCTAATATAAAGTCTGCAACTTGATTTAAACTGGAATATAATGTTTTTCAAAGGAAAAGTAGCTTTTTAAAGTAATAAACACTGTAAAGAGGAAACGTCAAATTTGTACAGTATTTGACATAAAGACGTACACCGCGCATGCGCAATGACAGCCAGATTAACCAGCACCAAAAAAAATGGCGATACTCAGATTATTTTAAAACACATGTATATGTATATTATAAATTAGTAAATGCGTATAAATATCAAATACATTCATTTTTACCATAGATACCACCATGACCAGTAGATAATATTTTATGTGTATACTTTTTCTACACATTAAATATTATCTGCCTGTATTTTAAAACAATCTGTACTTCTCGCTACTTTACACGATTTCGCCATTTGTATTTTTTAAGCTGGCAACGGAAAAGATGTACATTACTTGATGCAGATCTAGCGCATTCATAATATGGACTGTAATTGAATCATCTACCTTTTGGCTCTTCCACCAAAATTCTTGGAACCTTTGCGTTTAGTGGTGCTTCGTGAAGTGTTCGTGGCGGCCATCGCCGCCCCCTCCCAGTCCATGTCGGAATCTTGCGCCGCTTCGATTGCCGCCTGAGTAGCTCTTTCTGCATTCTGCTTATCCTCAAAATCCATTAAAACACCTGAAAGTTCATAAAATTTAAGAACTTGGACATAATTTATTTAAAAAAAAGATGTATACTTAGTTATAAACACGTATAACTATTTTGCATTTTAGGCTGTTAGATTAGTGACATAATTGGAATATTTATTATTATTAAAATACGAATAAAAATCTAAAACTGAATATTCAGCCACGAAATAATGGACAATTGTACATGTCACGAAAGATGGTTTTGTAAATACAATGCTAGATAATAAAATAAAGGTGCTTTTTGCATGTACATATTTGTAATGAAATAACAAGACAAGATGTCTTTTGAAGTGAAAAACATTTAGATCTTTAATTTTAAGAATCATGAATAAAACATTTGCTGTCTGACTGACCCGACCGGACTTGACTTAGAGTATGACCTAAACTTTGATAGTCATACGCTGTTTGGTGTAATTTTGTTGTATGGCAGTACTGTAATCATGTAACTGAGACTTACAGAGTTTCTCAGCAGAAAAACGCAGCGTGACTTCCAAAAGTTCTTTTCCAAACTTTTCAAAGTTAGCTTTAGTAACATGGGGTAATGTCATCATTTCCTCGGCAGTTTCGGGAAGCTTGCTAGCCATAGCCTTCAGCGTATTTGAATTCATTACAGATGAAACAGTAATATTCTTTGCATTTGCCATTGTTCTGAAAGACAGATATATTAAAGCAATTAATAAAATAAACCAACAAGTAGAAATTTAATGTTGCCATGTTGTTGAAACTTTATTCAATTACCGTATTGATAATGAATATAAAGCAATGTTTATAACATCAAAATGTTAAAAATGAATGTTATATTCAAGACCTAAAGTTGTCTAAAATAATGCTTTTTTTGTTAAAATTTGGGAATTTTTCTAAACAAAATATTTTAACAACAACAAAGTATCTTAAAATATCTTTTTTAAATGTTGTAAAGTCAAGACATTTGTTTATCAATGGGATTTGAGTTTGAGGCGTAATTAAGAAAATTTAAAACAGCGACATGTGAAAGAGTCTTGTAGCCGCCACCCTGTTATATTTATTACCAAGTAAAAGATAAGTTATCTCTTTCTGATGTCTTCTAAATCAAAGCTTTACTGTGAAATTAAATCATTTGACTATATGTGCATATAAAATTTTCTCTTGTGTTACAAACTTTATAAAGTGAGGATTACAGTAATTATTAATATATCAATTCAATAATACATTATATTAACAGGGTTATTTGGAAAACATTAATAGCCTCCCAGGACTATATTACTGCCTTGATTATAAGTCGAAAATGTTCTAGCTATTATGACCTAATATCAATAGTTATGGAGATATGCGACATCAAAGATTGCATTTTTTTAAAAATATTTCTGACTTATTTTTTGTAAAACGTTGGACTATCATTACAGTAACTTATATTGAATATGAAAAATGTATTCCCTTTAATACAAGTAATATAAAAAAATTAAAA
Source organism: Agrypnia vestita (assembly GCA_016648135.1). Lineage (NCBI taxonomy): Eukaryota > Metazoa > Arthropoda > Insecta > Trichoptera > Phryganeidae > Agrypnia > Agrypnia vestita. Next base: position 89,314 of record JADDOH010008068.1, on the reverse strand, counting down.
GCTTCAAATTCCAATTGGAAAATTTTCAGGTTTTTATCATTTTATTTAACTTGTATTGAAATGAATGAATTTTTCGTAATCAATATGTTTCTGTAATGATAGTTCAACATTTTACATAAAATAGTCAAAAATATCGAAAAAAAAATGCAAATTTTGATGTTGCATATCTCCATAACTATTAATATTAGGTCATAATAGCTTGAACATTTTCGATTCAAAATCAAGGCAGGGATATACTTAGTCCTGCGAGGTTATTAATGTTTTCCAAATAGCCCAGTATAACTATAATTAAAAACATTGACATTAACCTGCAAGTTTCTATTAAAGCTGCGTGACATCTTTCTTCTATCGATTTGAGCAGCGCATTGGAAGGAGAATCCACATCCTTGGCGGCCCCACCGGCCACCATGTTCAAAGATTTCTTTTCAGATTTCATTGGGAAGAGGACTTTCACATCTCCATTCATCAGCCTAAAAACATTGACATTAATCTCAAAATATATTTTCTTATATAAAACACTAATAATATTCAGATAATTTATATAGCGTTGTTTTCGTGAGAACTCACCTCAAGGGCGCTTTACACAATAAAATTATCTTACAAAACACCAGTAAGTTGTTTTAAATATACTTTATTTGCTATTAATAACACAATGATAACATGCAAAAAAGTGGAATTGACAGTTAAAACAGGAAGAGTTTGGTATTTTCGTGGAATACGTACTAGGAGTGGAAAACATTTGGTATTGTTCTAACAGTATGATTCTGTAGGTTTTGTATGATTGTCTAAATAAGTGCGTCTTTAGTTATTTTTTGAACTGTGGCAAGCTGTCAGTTTGTCTCAGTTTATTTGGTAGGGTGGGCAAAAAGGAAAACTGAGGTGGCAATTATTTTTAAAGCTTATTTCTGCCATTGCTTTTATACCCTTCGCATCGAGAACAGCAAGTTGTCACACACTTTATTTCAATAAAACATAGTAAAAAAAATTTAAGAGTTAATATACCTCTCATATATGTAATTTATGTTGTACTATGCCTGTTTCCCTAGGATGATTTATATTGAGGCTGGCATTACATATACAAGTGAAAAACTCTTACTTGTGAACCTGCGGACCCAGTCTTAAATAAGCATTTGCAATGTCATTGGTAACGATGAGCTCTTCCATCAGGAAGTCCTTGGTGATGAGTTGATGCAACAGTCTCTGCGCATCACCTCTCGGCCAGTTCTTGCCCCTGCCGTGGGCGGGATGCTGGTTGTGCTTGTTATCCATGATTTTCTTTTGCGCGCTCCCCTTGAACACTTCTGCTATGTGGAGGAGGGTGAACCTATTGCGACCGCTGCAGAGGTCACGCACACAGCGACAGATTACTTTGCAGTCTTCCGTGACATCCACTATCTAAAATGAAAATAGGAAATTTACCTTTAAACTTTGTACTAAACACCCACAATATGTATTTGAATTATTTTTTACTACTATAACTTATAGAGAAGCAGGTCCCTAATAGATGGTCCTAGAGTGACATTAGAGGAGAAAGTAAGTTAGTTCAATTTTCATAGCATAAGGTTTAGCTTATTTTGAAAATACTAAGAATATTGATGTGAAACGTATTCAGTGTTCGCATCCCTATTTAAAAAAAAATCATGTTTTTTTTCAGAATTGAATTTGTTTAGGATTCCAAATTGTTTATTATCTATTCTTTATGAGAAACCGAGTGGAGTAGTTTTAATCTGTGACTGATTTGTGACTGTCAAACGAGTGGTTGGTATAAATCATTTGGTTGACGAATTCAAAGTGTAAATATATTTCTGTAGTTTATCATTAATTTTTAATTTTAAAATTATTTTTATTAGTGTGCAATTATAGGTATATATGTTATTAATAGCAATTTGATTGATTATTTTAATTTCGTTATCATAATCAGTGGTATTTAATTTATTTATTTATATTTTAATTTTAATTAGGCTGTTTAACATGGAATGGAAACTGACCATTTTATGTGCTGGTGGATGGAAAGAAAATGCAGAAATTACGGTGTCAGTGTGCGTGGGTTTTCGGTAAATCCTATTCACCAAAGTTAATCTTAGTTTTCGTAACATAAGCGCTTAGCTTAATTTCTTTTTAAACAGAAAGACATCAAAATGATTGCAAAATAATAAAAGAATTTTACCTTCCATTAAAATTCCTATTTTGTTTCCCTCGACGCCTGGAATCCATTATGAGAGAACAGCCTGCTGTTTCGGCACTTAGACACGCGTTCCTACCCCCTCTGATTCCCTGTTTGCGACATAATTTATTCCCGCTGGTATCCCTGTTTCCGGTTATGTCGGCGTAACGGTTTTTCTTTCATATGACTCATAATGCACCAGGTAGGGATTACCTGGATTCCAGGCGTCGAGGGAAACAAAATAGGAATTTTAATGGAAGGTAAAATTCTTTTATTTTGTGTTCCGTCTCGACGCCTGGAATCCATTATGAGAGATCTGTTTGTTATCACCTGGTGACCTAGTGGTTCGACGTTATATGTGACTGCCTATATTGGCGTAAAGAGAGGCGCTAATGAGCTCTGGGGGCATTGTTGCTTGGGGTTATCTACTATCTCTCTTTGGTAGAATTTTCGGAAGGTGATTTCACTCTGCCAGTTTCCCCTTGACAAGATCTCCTCTATCGGGTAGTTTTCCAGCCAATTCAACGAAGCCACAGCAGAACGAACACTTCCTGGCGTTGCTTCCACTCCAGCCTCTCTTAGGATTGACTTGATCCAACCACCTATCATTGTCCGTGAAGCTGGCTTTACTTCACCTGCTGTCGTCACAAATAGTTCTTTCATGTCCGGCTTTCGTCTCGGCTGTGAGAGTGAGACCAGCTTTCGGATCCAAAACAAGGGGTTGATGTTCCTTTCATCCGATGCGCTCAACCTCCATCCCGATTGTTTGTGTCTTGCCGTGTCAGTCTTCGCTCCAAAGGCTGGCCATAGCGTGATGGAGTCTCCTTTGTCGATCAATCGGTCCGGGGTGACTCTGAGAAGTGTCAGATCTTGGACTCTTCGCCCAGATGCCATGATGAGTAGTATGGCCGTCCTCCTTGACACGTCATACAGGCTGTTCCTTGGCGGGTTTTCACGTAGCCACTCCACCACTACTCGGGGGTTCCAGATCGGGGGTCTCTCAGTGCATCCACCAGAAACCGAGATGGCTTTAAGGACGTGCCTGACGAGGAAGTTCGAGCTAATCTTATCTGCATCAAGAGCTGGGCCACAGAAGGATACGATTGCCGATTTGTGGACCAATATTGTTCGAGGGGCTAGCCCTTCGTGGATGAACAGGTTGGCCAGATATCTTGCCACTGTTGCAGGGGGAGGGTTATGAGGTTGGACAGAATGCGTGGTACACCATCGCTGCCACCTATCCCAGGCCGGCTTGTAGGTGTTCAGCGTTGAGCCTCTCCAGCCAGATCTGAACAGCTGCTGTTCCTCCTGGCTCCAATCCGCTATAGCCTGTTCCCACCCACTGCTATTCTCCAAACTTCCAGTTGGAGGTCCGACACCCTCGGTGGGGGAAACCCTGTCGACGTATCGATCAGGACGCTCTTCAGATCTCTTACGCTTATTGGCCCTCCCTTTGCTCGTTGTTTGAGATCGGCCCTCCAGAATGTCTTCTCCCATCTTGGCACAACTAGGAGAAAGGTGCCTCTTGCCAGGTTCAAGTGCGCCAGTACTCTTGGGACGAGATTCGGCGGCGGAAATACCCAGGCCAGCTCGTAATCCCAATGCTGACTGAATGCGTTGAGATAGGAGGCCGAGCAATCGGTTGAGTCTAGCGACACGTAGTTTGGCACCACATGGGCGGTGGCCGATGCGAAGAGGTCGATCTGAGGACGTCCCCATATTCGGAATATTTCCTCTGTCGCTGGTTCCAGGAGGTGCCATTCCGGGAGTGGTGTCCCCCGTGAGAGTCGGTCCGCAATCCCGTTGTATCTCCCTGGAATGTACTGCGCTGTCAGAGATATTTCCTGCTGGTCGATAAACTCTAGGAGGTCTCGAGTTATCTTCAGAAGGCCCAATGATCTTGTCCCCCCCTCCTTGTTGATGTAAGCCACTACTGTCTTGTTGTCTGTCTGCAGTAGGGTCTTCGTTCCTCTTAGCAGGTAAGCGTGATCCCTGATCACTGCGTAAACAGCGAAGGCTTCTTTCTGGTTGGAATGCCACCGCATCTGCTCTGGGGTCCACTGGCCTGATATCGTCTTGTCGTCCACCTGGCCGCCCCAACCTGCGTCCGCTGCGTCTGTAGTCAGGAAGTGGGAGAAGGGGGCTTCGTGTATTGGGCAGGACTCCCCTACGGCCTCCAACCACCACTCTAGGTCTTGCCGAACCGCGGCAGGAAGCTCCACTTGTCTGGATGGCTCGTGCCTCTGCAGCTGGCGGCTGAATCTCTGCAGTCTTCGGCAATGCAAACGACCCCGAGGGGTGGCGAAGTTTGCGAAGTTGAGTCTCCCCAAGAGGCCTAGAACCTGCTTGGGGGAGCAACTGCCGGCCTCGATCGGGCGGCGCAGTACTTGGCGAAGGCCAGAGCACTTGCGGTCCGAGAGGGATTTCTGGTTGGCTTCGGTGTCCCAAGTTATGCCCAGAAACTCCAGCTTTTGGGTAGGTATAAGGACACACTTGTCGCGGTTGATGCACCAACCCAGATGCTGGAACAGATTGACCGTCTCTACTGCCTGGGTCGCTAGCAGGTCCCTTGACTGATTGGCCAGAAGGAAGTCGTCCAGGTAGACTACGGTCCTTATTCCTCTCTTCCGCAAGAGTCCCGCTAGCCAGTTTGACAGCGTTGCGAACATTCTCGGGGCTGATGACAGGCCAAAGGGCAGGCAGGTCATCTGGAGAAGTTCCCCTTGGTAGTACAGTCTCAGGAACTTTCGGTGCGATTCCGCTATTGGTAGGTGAAAGTATGCCTGGGTTAGGTCGATTTTCACCAACCAATCTTTGGGCTGGAGGAAGTCTGGGACCCGAAAGTGGTTGAACAGCTTGAAGGGTTTCGCCTCCACAAAGGCATTCAACGCCTTCAGGTTGAATATCGGCCTTAGGGAGTTGTCCGACTTCGGAGTTAGAAACAGATTTGAGATGAAGCTCGGAGAATGATCTGCTCTTTCCAGCACGCCTGACATCTTCAGGGCCTGAATGTGACTCGACATGTCTCGAGACTCCTTCGTGCTGAAGCTGCTCAACAGCTGCCTGGTGGGGAAGACTAACGGAGGTTTGGCCACAAAGGGGATTCTCGCGCCCTTGAGGATTCTCAGCACTATAGGTGGTGCCCCAAACTCCTTCCACGTGCTTTGGAACCTCAAATGTGGGAGTCGCCGCGTAGGTTCTCTGCGTTTCCGCATAGCGAACGCCTGACCACTCATCGGAATCGAAGTGTTGCAACTTCGAGATCTGTTCGATCCGCTTCGGGTCCGCTCTCGGTACTGGCGGCTCCTTCACGACCGTGCTGAGCTTGCCGAACTCCAGCGTATTCTTCGCCCTTCTGAGGCTCTGAGCCGCGCCGCCCGCTAACAAGGCCTCCGTCAGAGCAGTCACCTGTTTTAGCAGGTGGTCTACACGCGGGTCGTATGCTACGCGGCGTCTCTTTCGACTCGGTTCTTCGAAAGAAGATCCGTCATTCGGGGATACCGGCGAAGGAGCTTGCTCGTCCGCCATCTTGTTAACAAATCGTTTGACGAAATTCACGGGATTTACACTAAAATATCAACGTCCTGTCGCACTATGTTAAAAATTTGTGTAGTCTAATGTTTATTAACCTAGGGATCAAAATTTAAGGGGGTAGGTTGCAATAGAAACACAAAAAAATCACAACAAAAGTTGGCGTGTCTAGAGGCGTGCAAATAGCGCGAAACAACGACGTTATATTCAAGAAAAACCGTTACGCCGACATAACCGGAAACAGGGATACCAGCGGGAATAAATTATGTCGCAAACAGGGAATCAGAGGGGTTAGGAACGCGTGTCTAAGTGCCGAAACAGCAGGCTGTTCTCTCATAATGGATTCCAGGCGTCGAGACGGAACACAAAATAAAAAAAAATATAGCAGTAGTTATATTAAATTGAATTACCTTATAATTATCCTCCCGTAGGCAATTATCACAAGCCGTGGCTGGAATAGCCCGGCACGCTTCTCTGGTGAACGTTTCACCAAAGTAAGCCAGCACCTGCGACCGCCGACACTCTGTGACATTATCGCAGAATTCTACCATCCTCATCAAATTCGAAATATGAATTTTCTTAGCTTCATAGTTGGCGCTACGATCCACTGAAATAGATATTAAAATAATATTTAAATGTTTGTTTCTATTTCTCTACAAAGTACTGGTAAAATGGGCCGAGTAGAAACATATTTTCACTTTCATATCCATGCCAAGATGTAAGTTGAATAATATTTATATATTTTTTGGCTCTAAATATTGTTTCTTAATATAATTCTTAAATTTATGCCAACTTTTTATTCACCTTTCGATGGGATGAATATAATCATATACATAATGGGGTGATTGGAAACAGTTAAAATAATGTATAAATAATAAACACCATTGAATTAAACATGGAATAAATGTATAACATTTATTATGTTATTATTTATTAATAAGTTATTATTAAAAGTGTATGGAAGTCTTTACAAGTTGGCCTAGGACTTATGACCTGTATGAGCCGGCTTAAGTGATCACTTTACACAATGCAATGTTCACCAATACTACCAATAATTCCCAGTAATTCATAACTTGAAATAATTTTTAAATAAATCAATACATTTAAGTTCACATAATTCTAATTTTTTTCAAAATTTGACATGACAGGCGGCCCTCGTAGCCCAGTGGATATGACACTGGCTTCTCACACCGAGGGTTCCGGGTTCGATTCCCGGTGAGATCACAATTAATCTTTGTGAATTGCTCAAGCCTGGGTGTTTTGTAATATGTTTCGCTTCTGTAATTGGGCTTCTTGGCTTGTTGAAGCGCAAAATTAAAAAAAAAAAAAAAAAAAATTAAAAAAATATTTTGATTTTTTCGCAAGTGAGAACAACAAATATGTCAATATCGGGTACTTAAGTAATAGAAATGTCACGATCTTTGTATTAGCATAATAAATATTGCATTTTCATTATAAATTTTAGAGTAATAAATATTTTCATATGCAAAAATACACATGTTTTCGCAAAATTAATGGGTTTATTCTTGAGTTTTACGATTTTTGGTGAATTTCGCAAGTAGTGTGATTTTTCTTCTTCTTTGTACTTTGAATTTTGAATTAACGGAGTTCCGCACAATTCAATAACAAGGTTCTACCGTGATTTGTAATTTGATTCAATAATTCTAATCTGTTGCCAATTGACTACCAGAGGACATAAATAGACGTCCTTGACAACCATTTCTTAATTATGAAGTTAAACCGGGGCATCATCTTCCTTTTCACTGCCCGAGACCAACTGACTCATGTGGAAGGTGGGAGGAATATTAACTTTTCGAATGAATATCAAACAAAATTTCGACGAAAAAACAAGACGAATATTGAGGGTTCACTTAACGCATCTTAAATAAATTTTATTTTATAAAGCCGGTAGCACTAACGGCAAAGCGGTTAGTGCCATCCTGGATAGACTTTAAACTGGTCTACTGTTTAAAACGCACGCATTATTGAACACAAATTCACTTGTTTCTCAATATGTTAACATTTGTTTGCATACGTAACTGATTTTTAAAATAAAAGTGAAACTTACTTTCCAACAGCTTCCTGTATCTCATGACATCAGTGTAGGAGTAGAACATGATGCAAGTGGAGAGGTCCCCGTCCCTGCCCGCCCGCCCCGCCTCCTGGTAATATCCCTCCACTGACTTGGGAAGACTGTGGTGAATAACAAAGCGCACGTCTGCCTTGTCTATACCCATTCCAAATGCTATTGTGGCACATACCTTTGAAATATTATGCCAATATTTAACGTCATCATTACAATGGTTATAATTAATGTTATGTATGCCAATTCAGGAACTATAGCTAGACCGCATTCAAAAGAATGTGCGCAAAAAATATGTGTGTTGTTACGATGAAAAAAATGAACACAAAAGAAGTTTTTCTAGTAAGTATGTAACCTTTTTTAAACGAAAAAATATATATTTATTTGGAATATCATATTGAGGCTTGTAATACGGGCTTGCCAGGCAACTTTCCCCCGCTTTCTTCTTACTGCACAAAGCTAGGGAATGGTCGTTTGATTGTGGTCGACCTATAATAATAATTTTAGATAACTTTAACTTTTAGGAAGAAGACTTTTTGTCATGTAAAATTTTTAAATTTGGAATTCCCTCTAAACTCGACTGGGAAGTGGGATAATTTTTTTTTATTAAAGTTTGAAAAATGATGACCAGACTGGTAGTGAAACCATAGACATAAATTATTTTTTATGGTGAGGAGAAACATATAGAAACAATTGCCAATTGAAACAGGTTGCCCTGCCGGTCAATGCACATTCCACAGCCTGAGGCTGTGGCTGAGTCACATGCAAACAGCAATGACTAAAAGAAAATCTTCTGCGAGAGGGTCATCAGTAGTCTCCATCATCAGATCGGGTGGACCTCTACTGCACCGCCAGACTTTCTTTGCTCGTTTTTCTTTGTGTTTTAGCATTTCACCTGCTTGTTGGTGTAGTGGTCATGACGCTCGCCCAGTGATCTGGTGGATCGAGACCCATTCCAGGACACCAGCAAGTGAGTCCTATTTTCATAGCACAAGCGTTTTATAATGAAATTGCCGTTTTATATACAAAAAGTTTTTTATATAAAAAACAAAAGTACATATTTAATCAATCGAAATATTAACCATTGTTGTTGATGCCATTTAAATGGAAGTTCATTGATACCTTTGCTGTAGAAATTCTGGGGACGGAAATCGATAAATTCTTTAAGGCCAGCGCCACACAACGCGGGTCTTTGGTCGCGTCTCATTGGTCGTGGAACGCCGCTACATTTCTTTCCGTACAATGTACGCTTATCAAACACACTACGTGGATGATCAATTTGCTTTGCCGATTTGATGCGATGGAAAAAACGCGGTGGATCATCTGCGAAGTGTGACTGATGAAGAAATTAGTAGATACGTATGAAACACACTGTATATTACCAATTTTTAAAATAATATTAGTACATACTAATATTCCAGTGATTCAATGTTTTCCAGTGGTACCCAGTGGTACCCAGTGGTACCCAGTGGTACCCAGTGGTATTCCAGTGGTTCGAATCCCTTTTTCAGGACACCAGCAAGTTATTCCTATTTTCATAGCATAAGGGTTTAGCTTCATTTGAAAATACATAGTAAGAATATTGATGCGACACGTATTTCAAGTTCGCATCTCTATTTTTTTTTTATTAAATAAAATAATAATATTCTTAATAACATCAAAATTGACAAAGTTATATTATAGGGTCCACGACATCTATTGTTATGATAACACAATGAGAATAGAACCGATACTGCCGCAAATGTTGTGTCATGATGAAAAAAATCATATTTTGATCATCTCCACTGATTATCCCGGAATATTTATATATACATATAAACTGTATAATTGAATTTTTTTTAATTTACATTAAATTCAACTTGTATCATCATCAGTGTAATTATTCACTATACCTGATGATGAGAGTGACTGCTCTTCTCGAAAGTATAGTTGCGACAAAATAACTCAACGTGTGCGTATTACAAAGTTCAACTTCTTAACAGTAATGCGGGTATAATTTTTTAAATTTACGGGATATACATGTATACACATAGCTTAATAGCAGCAGGCACAAATATACACATAGCTTAATAAAAATGAAAAAGATTCTGACCACTTTGAATTTATCATTCAGCCAGTTAGTCTGCACAGTCTCTCTCTGCGAATCGCTAAGTCCGGCGTGATAGCTGCCAGCAGATACCCCGCCCTTTCTGAGATCAACGGCGAGTTTATCACATTCTTTTCGCGACAGGCAGTAAATAATTCCAGAATCCCTGAAAAACAGTGTTATTGAGTCAGTTAAGGCGGCACATTCACTGCCAATGCATATTTCGGCATTTTTTATAAAAATATGGGTTTTTATTATTCATTTATATCAGAATGTATATGATAGACTGCATTTTTTTTAGGGCGATAACTTAGAAAGAACCTTTGTTTTTATATAAAAGTAATTAACTGAACATTATTTACAATAATTAAGAAAATATAACACTTAATCGACAGGCTGCAAAATCCAAAAAAATCGTTTTTAGTGTTCTAGGGAAAACAGAGATTTAATTTATATTTATATGTACACATAATGTTTTTTATATTTATATAAAGTTTACTTAATTATCTAGAATCCGTACTAACAGAATTAAAAAATATTCAAAATTAATAAAGTTATAATGTTTTAAATTTGCAAGAAATTTTTACATTTTTTGATGATTTTCAAACGCTTTTTATTCATATAAAAAGATGATTTTAAACGATATATTGTATCTACATCCGCACTTCGCACTATATTGAGTCTTCATTCACTATTAAAAAGCTACATTTTTTATTAAAAACACATTAATTATTATTTAAAAATGACAAAGCTATTAACTAGCCATAAACTATAAAGCCGATGGCCGAGGCAGGGACTGGACGTGTTCATGTAGCCGAATATTCCTTGTCATTTATTTCACTATTAAACATACTTCTACGCCAAATTTGACATTTATATGAATTACTAGCTGTGCCCGCGCGGCTTCACACGCGTAGATTTTTAGAACACTGTTTGGATCGTCATAGAACTTTCGCGAACCTTCTAGAACATTCTCCTTCCAGAACTTTCAAGAAATTCGAATGTACAGGAACCTTCTAGACACACCGACACATTCCGCCACTCAGTTTAGAACCTTATAGAACTTTCGGGAATTTTCTAGAACCTTCTCCTACCAGAACTTTCTAGAGCAGGTTTTTCTGGAACCTTCTTGACTCACCGACACAGTCAGCTCTCCTGTTTTGAAACAATCTGAAGCATTTGCGGCCTTCCCATAACAAAACAATGTGCTAGAATGCACATTTTCGTCACTCACTCCTACCCACGCTCAGCCATCCCCACCAAACTCGCACATTTTCAATGGGACACCAAGGGCTATCCACCACCACAACCACCAGGGGGTGGTAGTATCTGGTTGTGAAGAAAACTTGGCGGATAGGGAAACACGGGTTTCTTTTTATATATATATATATATATATATATTATTGTATAATACGCGCAAAAGCAATTGATATCCCATATGATAAGGTTTTATATGGATTTTCAAACGGTTTCATCCTTTTTACACTTTGAACATGGTCACAATATCAGTTTCGCTATTTCAACAATCCCAGATTTTAGAATCTCATTTCGATGAGTCAAAAATACAAACTGTACGCGCCGTGCGCATGCGCGTTGGCGTCTATCATGTAATTATTTTTCGTTTAATATTACGGCATACATTATGATTTGAAAAGTATTTCAGAATTATTAATATGTTTTTTAATTCTATACAGCAAGTAATAATTCGACGTAAATAAAATACGGGAATTTGTCGAAAGTTAAAATAATATACATTTTGATATACGTAGTGTAATTTTTATTTGATTTACGCTCAGATGGCATCTCGCTCACGGCTTGAAAGCACATGATCTATCGCCGCAATTTGACAGATTCGCTTTTTTGTGAAACGGATGTCTAGCCTTAACCATTATCATTCAAATACACTAATCTCAAAAAATTTAAATTAAAATCTTCTTGTATCCAAAACTTACTTATCTTATTCAAAAGGTTATGTGATAAAGAATGCTTGAATAACTAAGAATTACCTGGGATACTTAGATTTTATAATATCCAGAATGTCTTGGGTGACACTTCCAGCTTTCTTCGGCAAAATGGAGTATTTTAGATTGGGTCTGTTGAAGCTGCACAGGAACCACTTGCATCTGGGCATAGACAGCTGGTGAAGAATGTCAATACGAACCCTTGGATTCGCAGTCGCCGTGAGAGCAATGATTGGAACACGAGGGAAACGGCTTTTAAGGACACTCAATCGCTTGTAGTCTGGCCTGCAAATCAAATATACACATTTTCAATAAAACTTTACTGGAGCAGACGCAGTAATTAAAAGATGGCAAGATGGTTGTGCTGATTTAGAAATAATGGTGATAAAAGCGGATACAATAATAAAGCTGTTACACAGATACAGACATGAGAGCAATTCAGAACTTTAAACTGTGTTGAAGATGTCAAAATGTAAAATTAAAAACTTTTTAAAAATAAAAAAAAACAAAGACAAACAAGAAATTAATATTATAAAATAATAATGGGGTATAAAAATAAAAAAAAGGCATAATTCTCTATGTAACAATGTCCGTCACTACCTACGCTACCAAGACGTTACGATAAATGGCGCTGTTCTCACAGCCGAAATAAAAAAAGTAAAAGTATGCCATTTTTTACAGGTTAGTGCTAGTTCAATATATGTAATAGGCATGATGACAGATTTTGAAATAACCTTCTATAATGTAGGTACACATCTACTATTACCAATAATAACATTATTTCAGTAATAAACTATGTAAGTTTTTACACAAATAATTGCATTTTCATCTACCTATTTTTAATTTCGCACAAAAACGCCCACAGGTGTCTACGTGACGTCAAGCCTAAGGAAATATTGTAATGTGTCTATAACAACATTTCAAAGACATGGTGATGGTTACTTAGGCGTGACGTCATTCGCTCTGACCGATGTTTCAGTTAAAATGGCAGAATGCAGAATTTTATGCTTTTATTGAAAATCATATTAATCTCAATGTGTATATTAAAACTGGATCATTTTTTTAGAATCCTTTCAAAATATTTTCTTCTCTAAAATTACTTATTCTTAAATTCTTTAATACTGTCATCACGCCTATTAAAGCCTCTGGGGCCAGGCCGCACCCGTGCGGCGGGGCGCGACTGTCCTCAGGGGCTAGGGCGCACCCGTGCGTCCAGAACGTAATTAATTATTTCTCGACGGCCGCGTATCGAATTTGAAAAATGTGATTTTTTCCCAGTAGAGAAATCCCGTGGTGACCTGTCGTTCCATTTTCAACTCAAAAACATCACTGATTATATTTTAAATCAACAATCAAAACAGAAGTTTTTCTGCTGTCAAAATCATATAGAATAGTTGTAGATGTCGCCCCGAACGCGTGTTGCGCAATCGAAATTCAAATATTCCGTCATTCAAGGCCACGCACAAAGTGCGTGGGAAATACAATTTATTTTTTTCGATTTTCGATTTATTTGTACACGTATACACAAATATATATGATATGTTTTGCGATATTTGTCAGTTTTTGTTGGTTTATGATTCAATTGAATACTACAGTTGCCGGCAAACTTCTTGAAATTTTTTGGCGTAGTGGGGGAATGCGCAGAAGACAAAATTTGGGTCTCTTTGGTGGAATAGTACATGCGCAAACTTCCCCCCTGTAAAATTTCAAGATGTTTGCCAGCTACTGTAACAGTGATTTATTAACAAAAATACACACAATTTTGTTGCGTTTATTTGAAATATGTGTGTGTGTGTGTGAAAGTGTATCATATTTATGTGTTATGAGTGCGATATCCCGTCGTGTGCCGTGCCGTGCAACAAAATATACCACACAGAAGATTATTAGGTAGGCATCAAATAATAATAGTAGTGTAGTCTCTAATAAACAAATAAAATATAATTATTATTTTTCGGAAAATGTTGCGCTGGCAACATTATCGGAATTCAAAAAAAGATTTTTTTTCACTTAAACGATAAAAAAATCATTGCATTTCAACACTTACGATGAAATAATATGAATGTGTGTATTTTTTTTTTAATATACGCATGTTTTCATGTTTTTTTCGTAAAAAGAAAAATCAGAAAATCTCTGGCCTAGACCTATATTTTGAGTGAAATTTTTAGTGTCCTCAACAAGTTAATAACCAATAATTTATTGAATAACTCATTACTTAATAATATATTCCCCATTTCAATGTCTCCCTGTTAAACTCTACCCCACTCCCCCACAATGAGTCCACAACCCCACGTAACATTTTAATTCTTTACTAAATTAATTTATGGAAGTTACTGTGCGTCCATCCTGACGAAGATACAGTGATTTCGAAACGGGTTGATGTTTAAAAACACTCAATGTGTTTTACAGAAAATTACTTAGTTTTTTTTTCAATAGTTTTCAATATCAATAATTATATCCAACAACAAAATTAACTCTTTAACACGTTGACTGCCAACTACGAGATAACTCGTAGATTGCGTTATTTGCTAGGACGCCGACTACGAGTTATCTCGTACTGTGTTTAGTTGCCATATTCGTGCAGCTACGATAAAATTCGTAGTATATCAGTGCTAATATGGATAGATGGCTTCTCGGAAGAGTACAAAAAATCAATGCTGGCTTACATGAACGGAAAATTTATTAATAAATGAACAGGAAATATAATTTTGAATTTTTTTTTCAAAATCAAGAAGTAAAATATGATTAAATGGAATTGGCTTTTTAGACCGGAATTCTGAAAATTGCCGTGACAGTCAACGTGTTAATCAGGAAAAATATAAAATTTTACAATTAGCACAAAATAAAATTGATTCCATACCTAAAATCGTGTCCCCACTGAGAAACACAATGAGCCTCGTCTATAACAAATCTTGCCAATTTACCTCTCGCATACAACGAGTCGAGTGTGTTCTGGAATTTTTGAGAGGCGGATATTTTCTCGGGAGTTACATAAAGTAATTTTATTCCAGGCTCTTTGAATGAAAGTCGGCGATATACATCATCAACAAGATTTAGAGAAATGTCACCCGACATATGGGCCGCCGGTATCTGTAAAAAACAATTATAATAAAATATAACGATTGTAAAAGAAATAAAAATAAAAAATTATAAAAGGCTCCTCCGCTGCGACTGAGATACAATATTTTCCGGCGCACATTTGAAAAAAAGATGGCCATATACTTAAAAAAATGTTCTTAGGTATTCATGGCAGTTCAGAATCTTTCATGCATAGTTTTCTGGGATGTTCTGCAGTGTATATCTGACTCTCTGGCCGACGTTTCGGATCCCATTGCAGGGTCCATGATCCGGGCTGATGACGGACACACATCAGCCCTGATGATGGACCCTTCAATGGGATCCGAAACGTCAGTCATAGAGGTCATATATACACGGCAGAATATCCCAGAAAACTACACACAGAAGGTTGTGTACTTATTTAGAAATTAAATATCTGTGATGTAGTGCAAAAGGATTTTTTAATCAGATTTTAATAACCATTTATAAAAAAAATTACAGGAAATTTTTTTTCAAACTACTCCCAGTTTTATAAAATATGCATGTTTTCCAAATCGGATATACTACATTATAGATATTTAATTTCTCAATAAGTATATGATCTTATTTTCTGACTTACACAAGCATGCGAGATGAGAGGGAATTATGTTTTTCTTTCAAAAAATTTCCAATAAATTAATAGTTTAATTTATAATTTATTAAATGACAAAATATTTTTTTTTTGTTAATTAATCAACTCCTTGTAAAAATCATCCGAATTATACCAAAATTTCAGTCTTGAGGGTGGTGTAACCCCTTAAGATAAAAGGACCCTATAGATTGTTCTCAAATTCCAAATGTAAGTGTCGAGTCGAAGCGCGGTGCCACATTACGGGCTGTCGTTGATGCGCTTGACACACTCTGTTGGGTACATTTATCAGTTCTCTAGGTGCTTGGAATCGCGCTCACCACAAATCACATGTGGTACTTTATTTTCATCTAAATAAAAATGGAATATACAGCCTACTTTTATTTTATTTTATGGAGTTCAAAAAAAAATTATTTTCGAGATTTTGAGACTAAGAGAAGAGTAAATATAATTTTAGAATAAGGTTGTCAAAACAATAAAGACTTACGTCCAACGAATTAAGTTTATAAACTTGATCTAATATGAGAGACTTCAGTGGAGAGATGACAATGGTGACTCCGGGCGTTAATATGGCTGGTAGTTGGTAACAGAGAGATTTTCCTGTATAAAATAATAAAAATAAATTAAACATATAATAATAGTATTATCAATATGTATTGTCAAACACTCGCATCGAAAATCAACAAATTAATTAGTAATATTTTCGACTGCTTGAGAAGCAATGTCACAAGAAATATGCACAATCTTAATCGTTGATGTATTAGATTATAGACGAATATGCATACTTATAACATATTAAAATGAGATCTAACCTCCTCCCGTAGACATGAGAACAAAACAATCATGTCCTGTCAATGTGGCATTTATCACTTGCAACTGATTGGGCCGGAAAGATTTCAGACCAAATTTCTCCGAAAACTGTTCCATCATCTCAACAGAATGAGGGTAATTATAACCATCAAATTCACCTGGAAAATATATTTTATTGAGGCAAATAATACAAACATAAATTTATTTTAAAATTCGATTAAGCCTTTCATATTACCTGTTGTCCCATCATTTTTAACCCCAGAATGAAAATTACCCATTTCGATCTTATATTCAGTTGAGGGACTTTGAGCAGATTTGACATTTTTTGGAATGAGATTCTGTGAACTATTTTCAGATGCGACACCTTCATCATCGAAATCTTCTATTCTATATTCAGGCCAGCCGTCATCGTCGACAGACGGCAGCGACATTGGCGGAGAATCGCACGGTTTCCTGACGCTCTCCTTATTTTTACTTGAAGTATAATTGTTCTTAGTGTTATTTTCTATAGAGCTAAAAGATACATCGCATTCCAAACCAGGTTCATTTAATATATTAATTTGTTCTTCTTCGTCACTATCAAAGCTGTAGTTAGAAATATCAAATATGTTTTCCGGAACTGACTTTGAAATTCCCACATTAGAACTATTTAACATAGGAGTAACCTTTGCACATGGCTTTACAACGCTTGTCATCACTGGATCTTGTTTAACTGGTTGGAATGGAACAGAGCTGTTGCCAAGTTTGTTGACTTTGGGAGGTTCAGGTTCCGGTACAGGCTTTAAATTTAATGTTGCCATTTTTAGCCTATCCAATGTACTTGAGGGTACATCTCTTGCAGGAGAACCTATACTCGTTGAGGTAGTATCAAGCAAACTTAATCTAGAAGGTCTTTTAAACACAAATTTTCCTTTTGGTTTGATTTGCAATGGTTCGTTTGTTTCCATTTTACTGGCACTCTGGAATTCATTTGATTCCTTTTTACTGCTGCTTTGGAATTCATTTGATTCCTTTTTACCGCCACTTTGGAATTCATTTTTACTGCTGCTTTGGAATTCATTTGATTCCTTTTTACTGCCACTTTGGAATTCATTTTTACTGCCGCTTTGGAATTCATTTGATTCCTTTTTACTGCCACTTTGGAATTCATTTTTACTGCCGCTTTGGAATTCATTTGATTCCTTTTTACTGCCACTTTGGAATTCATTTTTACTGCCGCTTTGGAATTCATTTGATTCCTTTTTACTGCCACTTTGGAATTCATTTGATTCTTTTTTGCTGCCACTTTGGAATTCAATAGATTCTTTTTTACTGTCAGACCTAGGAATATCTTTTTGAAATGCTTCAATTATTTCTGGTCTAGAGTCTAATTTTGATGGAATCGGTGACCATATACTTCCAAACACTCTTGAATTACAGCTGTTACTTTGCTCCTGTGGTTTTTTAGTAAGTACGGGTGACGGACTGTCAAATATTTCTATTGGAGATTGCTGACTGCTTCGAGAGTTATTCGATTTCATCTTAGGTGATTCCACACTATTGTCAATAATTTTCTTAGAATTTGATGAACTCGTTTTGAAATTGAATACTTTTTTAGGTGGTGTAATATATTTACTTGGAATAAAATCAGAGAGATCTTCATCGCTATCTGTATGATGATGAGCTACTCTTGGTTCCTGATCTAAATGGTTTCTTATTTTATTCACAGGATTTTCTAATTCGCTTACCAATTTGCTTTTGTGATTTGCAGGAATTTGATTTCTACCATCATTTTTTAATTTGTTGATTGAGTTGTTTTTCAACTTGATTAAGGCTTTCAGACGCTGTCGGAGACTTTTTAATTTAGTATAAGTGTTGCTTTTGAAACCGGGAAACTTCTCCAATATTGTCATTGGTATATTATCAAAAGCAGCGACAGTTTTCTCCAGAATCTCGAGATATGACAATTTGCAAAATTTCATTGATTCTTCTATCTCTTTAACATTATCCTAAAATGTACATGAAACCATTAAAATATAAGCTATATTAAATTCTATAAACTGTTGGATATTCTAGAATGAAAGTAATTTGTTCAAGAACCTCATTCGTTATAGCCTGTTTATAGCAGAGATCGAAATATCGCTATTTTGGGATATCTGTTCCAGGCTAAGCTTAGAGCAAAGTTACCATTTAAAGTAACAATTTTAAAAGAAAAAATAGGATAAAATATCAAAAAATAACAGTTAAATTCTTATAAAATTGATATTTAAATATCTATCCATATTTATTTAAAATCTTTCCTTAAGGCCACTTCTATCAACTTGGATTATAATTTTTTTTCATTAAAACCATAGATTTTTGCGAGAACGGGTTGTATGAAATTTTAGGTACAAAAAAAATTGTGATGCGATTGTGAAATTCAACAAAAATCGAAAAATTTCAATCGCGTGTAGACCACCTGCTAAAACAGGTGACTGCTCTGACGGAGGCCTTGTTAGCGGGCGGCGCGGCTCCTGCATCAACAACGCCGCCAACGCCGGAACACGTGGCCGCGAGCGAGCCCAGCGTGGAGGACGCGAATGCGTCCTTTATTCAGCCGCCGCCGAGCCTCAGAAGGGCGAAGAATACGCTGGAGTTCGGCAAGCTCAGCACGGTCGTGAAGGAGCCGCCAGTACCGAGAGCGGACCCGAAGCGGATCGAACAGATCTCGAAGTTGCAACACTTCGATTCCGACGAGTGGTCAGGCGTTCGCTATGCGGAAACGCAGAGAACCTACGCGGCGACTCCCACATTTGTGGAATTGTCGGTGAACGACGACTTGAGAAGGGTCGATAACGCGCCGACCCATACTGGCTTGCTGGAAAGATCGCTCGCCGCGCTTTCAAACGCCTTGCTCGCCCAGAGAGAGACCCTGAGAGACGGGATGCAATCGCTGGTGAATTGGGCATCCGAACCCGGCACGGATCTGTCCGCTTCGGCTCTCTTCGAGCGGATTCAGTCGATGTTCACCAGCGATGCTCCGTACAATAAGATTTCGGACGACATCCTGCAGATTGTGTGCGGCAGACGGGCAGAGTGTATACTGAACCGGCGAAAGGCCATATTGGAGGGCTTCAAAGACCCTTTCGTGCGAGAAGGTGCGGCCAAAATCCCTCCAAGCTCGGGATACTTGTTCAATAGGGAAGAGCTATCGGCGTATATCCTAAAGAACGGGGGCCAGGAGAAGGTGATGGTCTCGCCCGCAACCCGAAACCTGGCCCAACCGTCAACATCTCAGCCCCAGCCGTCAACTTCTCGTCGAGCTCCGAACCAGGGATACCTCCAGTCCCGTAAGCCCTTTCTGCCGGAGCCGAGGAACAGGGAGCGAGGCCCAGGGAACCCGAACAGGAGACCTATCCGGAAGGCAGACCACGGCCGAAAACCCGCTGGTGACCGTAGCCGTAGAGGTAGAAGATGACGCGAGGCTGAACAACCAGTTCTGGGGAGGACGCTTGAGGAGGTTCCAAAGCAAGTGGAAGGAGTTCGGGGCACCACCTATAGTGCTGAGAATCCTCAAGGGCGCGAGAATCCCCTTTGTGGCCAAACCTCCGTTAGTCTTCCCCACCAGGCAGCTGTTGAGCAGCTTCAGCACGAAGGAGTCTCGAGACATGTCGAGTCACATTCAGGCCCTGAAGATGTCAGGCGTGCTGGAAAGAGCAGATCATTCTCCGAGCTTCATCTCAAATCTGTTTCTAACTCCGAAGTCGGACAACTCCCTAAGGCCGATATTCAACCTGAAGGCGTTGAATGCCTTTGTGGAGGCGAAACCCTTCAAGCTGTTCAACCACTTTCGGGTCCCAGACTTCCTCCAGCCCAAAGATTGGTTGGTGAAAATCGACCTAACCCAGGCATACTTTCACCTACCAATAGCGGAATCGCACCGAAAGTTCCTGAGACTATACTACCAAGGGGAACTTCTCCAGATGACCTGCCTGCCCTTTGGCCTGTCATCAGCCCCGAGAATGTTCGCAACGCTGTCAAACTGGCTAGCGGGACTCTTGCGGAAGAGAGGAATAAGGACCGTAGTCTACCTGGACGACTTCCTTCTGGCCAATCAGTCAAGGGACCTGCTAGCGACCCAGGCAGTAGAGACGGTCAATCTGTTCCAGCATCTGGGTTGGTGCATCAACCGCGACAAGTGTGTCCTTATACCTACCCAAAAGCTGGAGTTTCTGGGCATAACTTGGGACACCGAAGCCAACCAGAAATCCCTCTCGGACCGCAAGTGCTCTGGCCTTCGCCAAGTACTGCGCCGCCCGATCGAGGCCGGCAGTTGCTCCCCCAAGCAGGTTCTAGGCCTCTTGGGGAGACTCAACTTCGCAAACTTCGCCACCCCTCGGGGTCGTTTGCATTGCCGAAGACTGCAGAGATTCAGCCGCCAGCTGCAGAGGCACGAGCCATCCAGACAAGTGGAGCTTCCTGCCGCGGTTCGGCAAGACCTAGAGTGGTGGTTGGAGGCCGTAGGGGAGTCCTGCCCAATACACGAAGCCCCCTTCTCCCACTTCCTGACTACAGACGCAGCGGACGCAGGTTGGGGCGGCCAGGTGGACGACAAGACGATATCAGGCCAGTGGTCCCCAGAGCAGATGCGGTGGCATTCCAACCAGAAAGAAGCCTTCGCTGTTTACGCAGTGATCAGGGATCACGCTTACCTGCTAAGAGGAACGAAGACCCTACTGCAGACAGACAACAAGACAGTAGTGGCTTACATCAACAAGGAGGGGGGGACAAGATCATTGGGCCTTCTGAAGATAACTCGAGACCTCCTAGAGTTTATCGACCAGCAGGAAATATCTCTGACAGCGCAGTACATTCCAGGGAGATACAACGGGATTGCGGACCGACTCTCACGGGGGACACCACTCCCGGAATGGCACCTCCTGGAACCAGCGACAGAGGAAATATTCCGAATATGGGGACGTCCTCAGATCGACCTCTTCGCATCGGCCACCGCCCATGTGGTGCCAAACTACGTGTCGCTAGACTCAACCGATTGCTCGGCCTCCTATCTCAACGCATTCAGTCAGCATTGGGATTACGAGCTGGCCTGGGTATTTCCGCCGCCGAATCTCGTCCCAAGAGTACTGGCGCACTTGAACCTGGCAAGAGGCACCTTTCTCCTAGTTGTGCCAAGATGGGAGAAGACATTCTGGAGGGCCGATCTCAAACAACGAGCAAAGGGAGGGCCAATAAGCGTAAGAGATCTGAAGAGCGTCCTGATCGATACGTCGACAGGGTTTCCCCCACCGAGGGTGTCGGACCTCCAACTGGAAGTTTGGAGAATAGCAGTGGGTGGGAACAGGCTATAGCGGATTGGAGCCAGGAGGAACAGCAGCTGTTCAGATCTGGCTGGAGAGGCTCAACGCTGAACACCTACAAGCCGGCCTGGGATAGGTGGCAGCGATGGTGTACCACGCATTCTGTCCAACCTCATAACCCTCCCCCTGCAACAGTGGCAAGATATCTGGCCAACCTGTTCATCCACGAAGGGCTAGCCCCTCGAACAATATTGGTCCACAAATCGGCAATCGTATCCTTCTGTGGCCCAGCTCTTGATGCAGATAAGATTAGCTCGAACTTCCTCGTCAGGCACGTCCTTAAAGCCATCTCGGTTTCTGGTGGATGCACTGAGAGACCCCCGATCTGGAACCCCCGAGTAGTGGTGGAGTGGCTACGTGAAAACCCGCCAAGGAACAGCCTGTATGACGTGTCAAGGAGGACGGCCATACTACTCATCATGGCATCTGGGCGAAGAGTCCAAGATCTGACACTTCTCAGAGTCACCCCGGACCGATTGATCGACAAAGGAGACTCCATCACGCTATGGCCAGCCTTTGGAGCGAAGACTGACACGGCAAGACACAAACAATCGGGATGGAGGTTGAGCGCATCGGATGAAAGGAACATCAACCCCTTGTTTTGGATCCGAAAGCTGGTCTCACTCTCACAGCCGAGACGAAAGCCGGACATGAAAGAACTATTTGTGACGACAGCAGGTGAAGTAAAGCCAGCTTCACGGACAATAATAGGTGGTTGGATCAAGTCAATCCTAAGAGAGGCTGGAGTGGAAGCAACGCCAGGAAGTGTTCGTTCTGCTGTGGCTTCGTTGAATTGGCTGGAAAACTACCCGATAGAGGAGATCTTGTCAAGGGGAAACTGGCAGAGTGAAATCACCTTCCGAAAATTCTACCAAAGAGAGATAGTAGATAACCCCAAGCAACAATGCCCCCAGAGCTCATTAGCGCCTCTCTTTACGCCAATATAGGCAGTCACATATAACGTCGAACCACTAGGTCACCAGGTGATAACAAACAGATCTCTCATAATGGATTCCAGGCGTCGAGACGGAACACAAAATAAAAGAATTTTACCTTCCATTAAAATTCCTATTTTGTTTCCCTCGACGCCTGGAATCCAGGTAATCCCTACCTGGTGCATTATGAGTCATATGAAAGAAAAACCGTTGCGCCGACGTAACCGGAAACAGGGATACCAGCGGGAATAAATTGTCGCAAACAGGGAATCAGAGGGGGTAGGAACGCGTGTATAAGTGCCGAAACAGCAGGCTGTTCTCATAATGGATTCCAGGCGTCGAGGGAAACAAAATAGGAATTTTAATGGAAGGTAAAATTCTTTTATTATGGTGAATTAACGGGGTTTACCCGATTTTAAGTTCTTAAATAAACGAATATATTTAAAAAAATAATAACTCACATTATTGGAGGTTGAAATAAGATTATTTCCTGTTATTTTATCTATCCAGTCTTCTAACGAGTCATCCATTTTCAAAGATTTAATTTTAGTTTTCTGCTTAGTAGAAGTTTCCAAATCATTATGGGTATCTGCTGATTTTGATTTGTGTTTTTTTACTGGAGAGACTTTAACACCATTACTACTGTTTAGGTGCTCTGTTGGCGACTTTGACACATCAGAATTCTTATTAGCAATAGAGGAATTAGCACTTTTACTCTTCATTGGGCTTGCATCAGTTGAGGACTGGCTACATAAAGAATAATTTCTCCAATCCTCTTCCAACTGAAAATGTAACATTAACATTACAAGAGATTGTTAACATTATTTGTAAGAACATTACATCAATATTAATTCTCTTACATCATCAGTCTTTGAAAGTACGTCTTGATTAACTCTGAGATTATATAGCTCCGTCGTAAATTTTGTATCGAAATTACTAGCCTCAGCACCTGCACTGTGAGAAGTATTTTCCAATTTTGAATAATGGTTAAGATTGTTACATTCTGAAAACACTGGTTCTTTTTTAAAACATCCGCCGTCAGACTGACTTTTCTGAAACAGAATATAATTGACATGTTTACAAAAAATAGGTAAAAAACAAACCTGCACCAATTTCACATAATGATGCTTTTAATCATACATCAGATTATGGTATTGATTTTTTACTATGTATATTTCTCTTATGTTTCTTGATGAGCAATATTTCTAAAATGTTGACTTTTATTGTAAGTAAACAATACAAGGACAATAAATTTTTAGCTCTGTACTTATTGGGTATTTTGGTGGTAGAGTCCAAGATTTGCAGTAAATCATGTCATAAATTCATGCAGCAGCAATTTCTTATACTTATTACCAAATTAGATTATCCCTTATTAATAAATAACAAAAATAAAATAAAACTTATTTAAAAGAGTATATATATTTTTTTTTATAAAGTCATAATTATTATTCAATTTATAATTTTAAAATTAGAAGAACACCAAATAATCCATCAGTAACCTAACATATTAACATCAAATTAATGAAAAAATAAAATACTTAGGCAGATAGCAAAATTTTCTCAATGCAGTTAATCATTAAAAACTTTGGTTTAAAAACCAATTATTTCTTAATTTTGAATTAAAAAATTATTATAAATAAACCTTGGATGAGCTACGCTCAGATGAAATTGCATGTTTTTCTTTCTTTTCGCTTTCCCATCCCATTGAAACGGAAGTATTTTCTGTAAACCACAAAAACAACCGCATATGTAATATTGTAAAAAAGCGCAATTAAAGCATAGAGAAAATGTAGACAGAGAGTTTAAATATTTCTAGAAATTCCGATAATGATAAATATGAAATTTATTTTGGTACCATCCTGGCGGCATATTACCACCTAAGTTTAAAACATAACCACATTAATAAAATAAATTACAAAAATCATTTCAACATTTAATGCTGCATGTTAAAGTCACTCAAAAATTATTAATAAAGTCTAAGAATATAGATAAATGATTTAATTATATCATTGCAACTAGAAATATATTTAAAAAAAAAACATACCATTTTCTAAAAATGCATTTATATCTAGTTTCCAAGATTCTTTTTTTCTCTCTTCATTACTGCAGCTGGACGGTGATGAAGAGGAACTGAAAACAAATACAAATAAGTGGAAGTCGACTAACATTTGACAAAGAAATTGTAATTGACTGAAATAATTGAAAAACAGGATGATTTTTAAAATAATGATTGGTAAAGTGGATTAATAAATAAGATTAGTAATTATTAGTAAAATAGATTAGTAAATAAATAATGATTAGCAAAATAGATTATTAAAAAACTTAACTGGAATCTTACCTTCCTGATCCAGTAGATTTTATGTATGAAAATATTGATGATTGCTTCTTAGGTAAACTTAAAGATTTTCGGCAATTCATTTTAAAGACTATAGGTCAACTTGGTCATAAAACTAGTATTTAAACTGAATTATATCTAAAATATTTTAAAATACTCAATACTGCCAGACCTGTCAGACCATTTCAGCATAGAAAAGAGACAATATACATTTCTTTGATTTCTGGCATTTCTGGTGATCATAGAAAAGAGAAATAGTGAATACTGAAATCCATAGATACAATACAAGACTTAAGGTACAGATACACATGCTTATTTAGTGGCATGCTAATGAGCATGCCACTAAATAAGTGTACACTAACAACTGTACATACACACTTGCTCATTACTGGCATGCTTATTAGTGGCATGCTCATAAATAAGCATGCCCAAAGCTAACAATCAAACACACATGCTTATTAGTGGCATGCTCTTGTCATACAATACAGACGCTCTTGTTCAAAATGGAAACTTCGCAAACTGAAATAGAAAATTCAAGTGAACCAATAAATCAAAAAAGTTCCCGAGTTTCCATCCGCACATTTTTGATTTTAGTTTTTATAATTTTTATTGTAAGATTTGAATCATTCATGCCTATTAATAAAGTTTCATAAACATTATTTCTCACTATTTTATTTTTACACAACAGTGACCGAGTATTCCACAGACATTCGTGATTCCTATAATAAATCACGAAAAGTAATGTTTTATCATCTCCCCAACGCGCCATATTTGTTTCATCTGTCGCGGACTGAGAAGATCGCGTTGATAATACTAGCCGCGAAGCCCGCGAATGACATAAGCATGCTCATAATAAGCAAGCCTGTTCACACATGCTCCAAAGATACCCCTTCTCTATGGTGAATGACAGTGGCATGCTTGTAAATCAACCGGCGGTTGATTTTTGAGCATGCCACTAAGTGGCATGCTCAAAATAAGCATGTGTATCTGTAGCTTTATCTTATCTATGGTTTGCATCAATATTCTGTCTTTTTGGTCTATATTCTGTCTTCTCTCGGGAACTGTCATTCTGTGTTTTGCTTGTCAGCTGCACGTGCTTGGTTTGTTTACATCCGCAAACCATGAATCGAATAGGAATTTTAAAAGTTTAACTCAGTATTTCGCACATCTTATGAATAGTAAACGAACGAGATATTTTTGGATTTCAGTGTTCTTTGAAATGTTCTAAAGAATATAATATTTATGAGCTAAATCCAATAAATATAATACCGAAATGAATCCCAACGCTTTAAATTTTTATAAGAAAGTTTCTGAAGATGCGCCAACATTTTATATTCCACATCATCTATTCTTGTCTCAAAACTTGCACAGAAATTCGGCTGACAGTGAAGTGGTATACAAACCGTTCCCCTACAGAAGCACTCTTCCCATCCCTATCTCTTCGCCTGCTGCTGCAAAAATGAATGATCCAGTTTGCCAATACACGTGTAACAAAGATGCTTGGAAAAATAAGCTAATGATAATGAAATCGGCCCATAAAAAACTTATGAGTAAGTACTCTTGTTATAAACTTTTACAAAGTAGAGGCGACCTGTGTTTGATTCTGAGGTTTTATAGTAAATTCGATTTCATTCATTGGATATGAACATTTCGCGTTTTTTAAACATTTCAGTTTGAATAAAAGTTTAATTATTTGAATCCACACCCAAACTGTGTCACGTGCTCCATATCACATATAGAAGTATATGCTTATAAGTACTTCAGTGATAAGTGATAACACTATTGCACTGGCATGGAAATTCATCTGATCTCTACCCAATAGGAAATCTGTGGGCGATTTGTAAATCTATGATACAAAAATTAAATTGCACCACCAAAACATAGATGATAGAAGCTGAATTCTAAGATGTTTTATTCTATTAATTTGCACAATTCTATACTTTTAAAAGTGTTTATCTGTTATTAAACTAAATTAAATTTTAATCACTTGCCATCACGCCGCGTTTCGCGGTGTTAGGCAGAGAGGATACAGTGCCACACTATTTTGTCCTGACACACAGACTCTTGCCTCATCCACATTCGTACATGCTATGTCTTCTGCGATCGCCTCTCTAGCGCCATCACCACTTGCGTCATATATCTTTCTTACCATTCTTTCTTCGAATGATGAATTGGCCAGAAACTGAAACAAACCCCCCCTCATAGATTGGAAAATATTACTGTAGTAGTACACTTTTCCGGTTGTATTTCTTATAGTAGATAACTTTTGAAATTAGTCGATGAAGCAAAAGATTATTGAAATGTCCCGTAATTGCACATATTATATATTACCAATGTTTATTGTATCGATTACTTATCATTTGATTACTAATAATTCGATTATGGAAATGTTTCGTAATGCGCATCTCTAATAGGTATCGAAAAAATGGAACTAAAATAATCTTAAAAATGTAGCAATGATTAAATAAGTTGTTTGTTTTCAGAGCACAAAAAAATAAATGAAATCAGACTTAACTATACGGGAAGTACAAATGTTCCACTGTATCTTTTGAAGTTTACAAGGCTTTTGAAGGACGATCCTGACCCATATTTTGACAGTAATTATAACTGGTACTCGAGTGGAAATGGAAACTTACATTTACAAAATATTGCTGGAGAAATGTATTTACTTAAATCGTCACAAAATGAATTGGGTAAGTATTGTGAGTACTTTTTACAATGCACAGTAATATTATTGAAAAATATTGATGACTAAATTTATACAATGTATTGTTTCAGATATAAAGGCCTTTGATTTAAATATAAATACGGATGGATGTCAAAAATTTGGAAAATATATTTGTAAAAATGAAGGACTTATTCATGAAACTTTGATTCAAGAGCTATCGCAAAAAAATATTATTGGACTACGACAACAACATAAAATTCACCTAGTAAAACTCAAAGCAAGTAATAAAAATATTAAATTTAAAGACTTTAAAACCCTTCATTCGGATATTCCATTTACTAGTTTTGTATTTGATAATATTTACAATAGTGTTTATTACGCGAATGCAAATGGAACAATTCAGATGTACGATATGAAAGTTGACAAGTCAACAGATTTTGTAAATAATAATTCTCTAGACAAAGTAGTTAATAACTGGTCATCGGTACAGTTTTTTGATTCTTATTCTATCTTACAAACAAATAGGGAGTGTATTAGAATTTTAGATAAAAGGGATCAGAACAGAGAATCTGTTCAGATAAAGCCCGTATTTCAAATGGACTGTGATAATATAACTACATCAAAAATTAGTTCAAATAAACCAAATTTTCTCTTCTTAGGAACAGTACATAATTTATATATTTGTGATGTAAGATATTTGAAAACGGAAACATTTATTGCTAAATGGACTCACGGTTTAAAGTCACCGCCTCTTTTCATAAGTTCTGAGCGATTTGATGATAGAGAAATAACTGGTATCAGCGGCCAACTTACTGAAGACTTGAGTACCATAATTCATTCTTTTGGATGTTCATCAAATGATGAAATGGCAATTGATTTTGAGACCCAAAATAATGCCAACATCTCGAGTAACTGTGCGAATTTAGAATTTTATTATCCATGGCATCCACCTTCTGTTTATCAAACGCTTGAGAATGCTCAAAAAATGGGCTATTGTTTAGATCCCACTGTTAATTTGAAGAAAAGGTTACACATGTCAAGAACTGGAACAACATTTTATAAGTTCGGAGACACTTTGAACATACTTACTTTAAATTCAGTGGGGGATGTATTTTCTCAAAAGTTCTGCTCTGAGCCATTAGAACCTTTTAATGAAAGCGCATATACCAATATTCAGTCATGGGCAGATCAGTTACATCGAGACAGATCACCTTTCATAGTATCTTCTCAAATAAATATGAATCACCTTCAAAGTGTCATGAAAAGACAATCGCAGCCGACGGTCAAGAGAAGAAAGGACAAGAGACTTCTGGCTACTAATAGGAATTGGAGGAAATCTCTGAAAGGATTAAATGATTATGCCGATATGTGGGCAAATGAATTGCTCGGAGTGTGGGAGTTTGATGCAACCGCTAACAAAATTGATGAGTTAATTCCACCACCGGTCGACACCAAATTCAAAATCGACACATGGATGGAACAATTTTCTTTATACAATGAACATTAAAATTGATTTGGTATTATATTAATAATTTATGTATGTAGAGGCATAACTCACTTAAACGGCAGGCTATGTTTTTGTTCCAGACCACCGCTGTAAAAAGAATCAGCATTTTTTTCAGTTGTCAGGGCATATAAGAAAACAGAATGTTAGTAAACTTAGTAAAAACCACTACCAGATTTACGATCTACCGGTTTTGAGACGTACCCGTCTCTTCGTCAGGACCAACACTACACTACTACATTCACAACACCCCAACCATAGTATTGTCAAACTATCACCACTATTGTTTACATGCGTGTTAATCTCGTCAGAGACAAGCATGCACTGATTATGAACCATTGAACTACTGAACAATTCAGGGATCTAACGAGAGGAGGGGGCGGGGTTTAAAGTGGGTGTTACCACATCTCTTGTGAACGCTACATTGAACAAAGGGCTATATGGAAAATTAATTTGGTTATTAATGAGAGGTACTCTATTATTCACAGCCTCCCTAATGTAAAAAATTTCTATATTATCCAATTTTAAACCTTTATTATTAGTATTTAATATTTTCACCCCTATTTTTGGGTCAAATTTATGATTATTCTCTATGAGGTGGTTGACTATGATATGGCTTGATTAATATGCATGTGAACAATAGTGGTGATAGTTTGACAATACTATGGTTGGGGTGTATAGTGTTGTGAATGTAGTAGTGTAGTGTTGGTCCTGACGAAGAGACGGATATGTCTCGAAACCGGTAGACGTAAATCTGGTAGTGGTTTTAACTAAGTTTACTAACATTCTGTTATTATGTCTAACCACAAAGTTAATGTTTTAAATATTAATAACATTAAGAAAAGCTTAGAAATATGTTAACACTATCATTTATGATGTACGTAATAATACCTACAGTTTGCTATCAACTTATAAATGACTAATATGTCTGCCCCATGACTGACACATCTTATTGCCAAGGATTTCTCTATAGCCTGTATCATTTTTTGTTCATATGTATTTTTTTAATTTTAAAACTATCTAAATTGGAGTTAGTTTTCTCAAAACTTTCTGCTGCTTCTGAAGATCTGAAAATAAAGTGTAAAGTGGGGGACCAAAAAGTGAGGTATGCCTTTATTTCTTTTTTTTTAATTTTTTCAATAACAGTTTTGCACTTTGTGGTGACTTATTTTTTAATAAAATAAAATCAAAATTACATACTTTTTTTTCACCACTTTAATTGCGGACAAATGTTAAATAATTTATATATTGTAAATGGTCATATTTTAAAACTTATTAATACAGATTTAGATATAAGAAATATCCAAACTCTCCTAGTTTAGAAATAATTCATGGACAAATTCTTAATTCACTTCCAGAAAATGGATGGTAATGAAAATATGTTTTTTTTTTGGGATGGGTGGATGATTAATTATTATGCTAATATGTGAAATACTCAAAATTAATAATGCATCATTCCATGTAAAAAGATTGGCAAAAATAAATTATTTTCCTTATCAAAACCACTTGGAAATGTGTTTTGCGTTATCCTAGGTACTTTTGTCTAATTATTTTAAACCACATAGATAGCTTGCTCGTGCCATTAAGTATACACTAAGGTTATTTCATGGTTCTTTTGAGTTTAAACAGAATTGTTTAAAAAAAACAGACTTTTTGAAGTGATTATTCTATCCTATTTCACTTTTGAAAGTTACATTTCCATTGGTCCTTGTCTTCTTCATGCTTTTGTGCGATACTTATTTGCACAAGAGAGATGTTAACTTCCATTTTTTTGTAGACATTAGATAGCAACTTCCATACTAGACTTCATGGCATACTGGCTTCTGATTGCATAAAGGCATTTTCGTTACTCACTTTGTCATCACTCATTAATCAATCATTACATGAAAAATGGTGATGCGTAGATAGTGTCAGTTTTGTTACTATACTCCTCAAATTACAAAATCAAGAAAATGAGCAATTTGTGATTCGTTTATTATTTACAAAAATTATTATACACAAAATAAATGCAAATTATAGTACATAAATTAAAATTAGCAAACCTAATGAAATTATTTAGGTAAAGTCTATCTATCATCTTAAAAACAATACACGTATGTCTAAAGTTACATTAAATTTTTTCTTTTGTAAAGTCATACGCTTTTGACTAAACAAATGTTCTATTTAATTTGATGCTTTGTTCCACAGACTGAATTCATAATTTACTATAATCACGTGGTAGGCAAATAATGCATCAAAATATATATAGAATAGTGCGTGTAAATATTTTACATGGCGGAGGGCTACTTTCTAAGAAAACTTCTAGACCATTTGCTGGTCATGGGTGGTTGGGCTGCCCGGGCTTCTTTCTCCCTTTCTTCCATTTGTTCCATGAGTTTCCTTTGGTTTTCCCTAAAGGCAGCGATAGGATCGTCAAACTGGCTGTAGTAGGTCAACACTTCCCTGACATCTTCTACATTTGAAACGGCAATGGCTGAAAAGAAAAACAAAAATGTATCTGTTACAGCGAATTTGCATTTTTAGTGAGACTATACTTTCACTAGTTGAAATGTATTTTTCCCGGTCGGGCAGTGTGTGGGCATGTATGTGGAAAACATGTAAATCAACGCATTCTCAGATTCACTACACATTATCCGTGAAAATATATTTTATTCACGAATGCGCGCATTACTCAAAGCATAGACAATATATCGGTGAAACCATCAATTTGTACACGTAATTCTTAAAGCATAGAAAGTATAAAGCCGGCACTTCACGAGGCGATTTTTATTCATTTTGCGGTCCTACTTTAACTCCTAAATTAAAATAGGACAGCGACACCGAAAAACGAATACGAATCGCGAAATGAGGTGTCGGCTGAAAAATCGCGCACTCGGGTTTTTTAGATATCTGACGACTGCGGGAATAAAAAAATCTTTTTTTTTCGAAAAATAAAATTATATTTATTGCTGAAAATGAAAAATAGATCTCACAATAAAAGATATTAAATTTGAGGACAATATTTATCAGGCATCTGACAATTATAGAACATGTGAGCCAGGTTGCATATTTGTAATATTATGGAATTTGGTTTCGTTTAGATAAACATTACTTAGGTACTGTTCGGTGATTATTCCGGGCAGGATTTTCACGGATAAAAAAATCTTTTTGGCATTAGGTATAAGTAAGCATTTAAAATATCAACAATTCAAATACCTTGAACATTTTTTTCAAATATAATATCAAAAATATATCTGGCCTGCAAAAATCCTGTCCTGAATAATCAACGTCCGCAACAAAACCCGTATAGAATAGTGTCTGCAAAATTCATAAAAATTCTGCTCACGAAACTCGCATCGCTTGATTGAAGTTATGTACTTAGTTCAATTTCAATCTGGATCTAAACCAAAAGTATCCTATATCTGTCTTATTATCAAATGATATCATTTTGGTTGTGTGTAGTGTTGCCAAAATTACGTAGAAATAGTAAATTTTGCTTGTAAAAAGTTCGTAGATCTACGTCCTTATTTTCTTAGTGAAATGAACAGGTTAGGGTAGATAAAACTGAATAAAACAAGTGTTTTGTTGTTTTTTTTTCATTATTATTTTCAGGTAAATTAATGAAATTTATACATATATTTATTAAAATATTTAATGCGTTCCTGCGAAGGCTCGCGTTTTCTTTTTAAGCCAATTTTCGTGTAAAGTAAGCCTATTGTCAGTAAAAAGTCTATTTCTGATGTATGATAAGAAACAGACTCTCGACGTTTGCACTGCTACGTGGCAATGTGAGCGAATTGGGCCAGTAATGGAAATATTTGCGACAAATCGCTCTTTATTTTAGTCACATGAAGCCAAAAATCATCTGGTTTAATTATCTGTTCCTCTTGAAATGGGAGACTTGTATATAGATTAGATTACATTATTAGATTACACTTTGGCTATGTAAGTTTCTCCCTTCAAGACGAGACATTGCGTTTTACATAGTCACAGCTCTATGGAATAAATGACGCGAGTGTTGTGTTGGCGAAGCGAAACTGCGGTAGTATGAAAGAAACGGAACATTTATTAGCTTTTTTTCACGAATGAAAAGGAAATTATACCCATTCAGCCTAATGAGCTGTTATTTTGTAAAATTGTACAATTTGTAATTTTGTTAATTCATACAAAATACGTAGATTCTGGGACTGAAGATCGTAGGTTTGCAGGAAAAGCTTAAAGTAAGTAGATCTAGTAAAAATACATAGAGTTGGCGACGCTGGTTGTGCATACGTATATAACATTCTTAAATTCATAAAACAATAATTGCAAAGTGAAGTGCCGGCTTTATACTTTTCATGCGTGTGTTCGCGTGCAAAATATTCGCCGTATATTGTCTATGCTTCAAGAAGTGCGTGCGATCGTGAACAATCTGCCCAATTTGGCCCTCAACAAGTTAAATAACAGTTCGGAATCAAATTCACTGGA
The DNA here is from genome assembly GCA_016648135.1 of Agrypnia vestita. Classification (NCBI taxonomy): domain Eukaryota; kingdom Metazoa; phylum Arthropoda; class Insecta; order Trichoptera; family Phryganeidae; genus Agrypnia; species Agrypnia vestita. The sequence continues at coordinate 55,773 of JADDOH010008068.1, read as the reverse complement.
ATTGTATTAGTTAAAATATTTTATTCATTTCTATTGTTGAAATTCTGCTTGGATATTATAAGAATGACCTTGTATATAATTTCTCTAAAATGCCAGTGAATGATGGACTCAGTAAAAAAACAAATTCACTGTAACATATCCACATTCTAGACTTATTCATCATTTTGTAATATTAGTATATAAACTTAAGAAGTTTTCAGTATGTCCTAGATTATATCATTTACATTAAAATAAGTAACTAACTAACTAACTAACTAACCATCACGCCGTTTCCCTGCAGGGGTAGGCAGAGAGGATTGAACGCCACACTCTTCTATCATGGCACACCACTTTTGCTTCGGCCACATTCATACATCTTCTCATACACGTTCTACGATTGTTGCGGCTTTTAACAGGGCCATCCTCAAATACTTGTAGTACCTGATCGTGCCAGGTCTTTCGCGGACGCCCTCTATTCCTGTTGCCTTCAACATTCGCCTCATATATTTTCTTAACCATCCTTTCCTCGTTCATACGTTCCACATGACCAAACCATCTCAGCACTCCTTTCTTTATTCTATCTACCACACTACAGCCAGCATTGCATTCACTTCTAATTTGTTCATTCCTCACTCTATCGACCAAAGATTTTCACACAAGCGTCTTAGTGACCGCATTTCCACCGCATTCAGTCTACTTCATTCCTCTTTTGCCAATTCCAGGCTTCACTTCCATACATAAGGGTTGGCACTAGAACGCCATTATGTACCGCTAGTCTTGCTTCTTTGACAGATTCTTATTGGCCATAATTGCATTTAGTGCACCATTAACTTTGTTTCCCGCAGTTACTCTCCTTTCGATATCATTCTCAGCCTTGCCGTCTCTACTAAACATACTTCCCAAATACACAAACTCGTTCACTTGTTCTAAGCATTCGTTGTTTATAATTACATCACACTTAGTCACTCTTTCGTCTCTCTCAAATACCATCACTTTCGATTTGCTGACATTCATCAAAAGTTCACTCTGCATGCATACATCGGACATCCTGGATACCAAGCACTGCAGATCAGCTTCACTGTTAGCCACTAATACTGCATCGTCTGCGTATAGCAGACAGGATATTGTGAGTCCGTCCATTTTCGCTCCAACTTCTAGTTCCTTCAGTTCTTTCATACAATTATCCATATACAGGTTGAAAAGCCATGGTGACATTACGCATCCCTGTTTGACACCTTTTGTAATATCAAACCATGATGTGAATGTCCCATTAATTCTCACGCAAGCACTACTTCCTTCGTACAAGGATGCAATTGCCTGTATGAGTTTACTCTTCACCCCATATTCAGACAAAAATATGATAAATAAGTAAACCACGGTTAATTTAAGTAAGCAATTAGAAATCTGGCATTACTTTACGCAGGTGTCCCGAAAATGTCGACGAAATGTTATGGAGGTAAGCAACATCAAAGTTTGTATTTTTTTTCAATATTTCACAACGCCTCCAAGGTCACCAAATCAGGTAGTGACGGAGAAACTGACATCCATTTAAAGTACAAAAAAATAAATGAATATAAAAGTAGTTAAAAAAAACCTTATTCTATGCGATGAATCAATTGCTTTTGATAGTATAATAATACTTTTAACTAATGTCAAATTTCAAAAGCATAAAAACACGCTTGATAGTGATTTTTTATGAAAAAGGAAATCGGCCTCGAAGGGACGTCCACCTCTCAACGGCATATGGAATCTGATATTAAAATTGCGTCATTTGTTGACACATTTCATACATTCAAATTTTTATTTTTATATATTAATGAATGTGCAGAAATATTGAATAAAAATGCAAACTTTGATGTCCCTTATCTCCGCAACTGTTAACATTTCACCGGAAGTCTAAAGAATATTTTAAAATCAAAATTGAATGAAGAAGACATTTATATGATAGAAGACTTAAACGAAGCTATGAGTATAACCTTGTGTATGCCTAGATAAATTTTAACCTGAAATAATTGCTTAAAACTCATTAGTATATTTGCACTGCGTGGTAAACCAGAGAAAATAATAAAATTGCACACAATTTTAAAAGATCCCGATCAACACTTTGTATGTCTTTTATCAGACATCAGTCCCTGATTTAAAGACCAACTCCTTGGAGCTGACATTATTCTTGAGTCTTATTAACTAAGTCAATGCTGCTAACAAGCTGATCTGGTTAGATTTGTAGATGTATTTGTGAAAGTACTTCCATATTATCCTGTTGTAAGATTACCGTTTAGGATCATTATAGTTTAGCTGTAGTGTATTTAGTGCTTGGATCAGAATAACCTGTTTTATTCCCTATTCTTACAGAAAAATAATACATTCGCAGAAATGTCATCTTATGACAAAATAATTCAGTTTGCATTCTGTAATATAGTTTTGTAGCACTCAATAAGCAAATAAAATCGACAAACTTTTTAGAAGCGCTGTCAGATCTAGAAGTGTTGTATCGTCATCATTGCCTCTCCATTTCGGTAATCGCAGAGTGTTCTGTGGATGAAATTTGGTTGACTGTGCATTCCAATCCACGACTATGACCTGGAAATAAAAATATTTAATGGAGATTACAAAAACTAATTAAAACACACTGCTTTATTTCAATGAACATATTTTATACACATTTGATCAATTTGTCATTGGAACTCAACATAGTATGCACCAGAATGATGGTGTATCCACGAATGAGATTTAGATCTTTCATCTCTTTGATTTGTCAGTAAAGGAAATATGTATGTAGCAGATATCGCTCCCCGAAAGCAAGACTAATCACCTTTTCAAAATATGCATTTAAGATAACGGGGTTTAAGGTTTTTTGTTCTCGTGATTCAAATAGTACCGTAAGCATTAAAAGTGATACTTTTGCATATCAACATGACAAAATATCATTATTGTTTTTATATTTCTTAGAACAAAACAATCACATTTTAAAAGAGATATTCTTGCAGTCAATTAAAAAATATATATCACTTTTAATTTTTGTAAAGCAATAATGGAAAGTCACACAAAGATACTGTAAGTAGAAATAACGATATAAAATAATATTAAATATATTTGATGTGTCATTTTACTTAGTTTCAATTCGCTTTACGGCACAGTATGCAAATCAAATCACTTTGTGGCAATGAATGTCAGCATCGAGACGAGTTTCCAAGACAAATCTGATCCGTGTGCGCGCCACACAAAATCTTTTTACCTTTGATAGATCTCTATTTAGATTGTCTAGATTTTTTATGTGTACACCATCCACAAAATGTGTTGAGTCACGGAATAATTTATATGTAATCCTATTTGAATTGGGGTCCAACTGTTCAATAATCGGCCAGATCATTAAGGGGTTCTCTGTTGTAAATATAACAACTTCGTACGCAGTCGAAGCCATTGTTTCCAGAAATGCATCCAGGCCTGGACGCTTTTTAAACCTAAAAATATGTATGTAATATAAATATAAAATGATAATCAAAATGACTGAGGTAACATTATTTATATTAATAACAAGATTTTTTTGGATAAACCACTACTTATAGAATTATCAACGTTTTGGGGGCAATGGTCCCTCATCTGGATACAATGTATACTAAAAATAAAATTCAAATTACGTATATCCAGGGTGTCTCATAGCTGATAGCAAAAACTTTACAGGTGGATTCCTGCCTTGATAATGAGTCGAAAATGTCCAAGCAACCATGACCTGATATATCAATAGTTATGGAGATGTGCAATTTCAAAGTTTGCATTTTTTTTTCAATATTTCCAATTTATTTTTTGCAAAAAATTAAACTATCATTACAGTAACTTATATTGAATATGAAAAATCCATTTACTTTAATTACTACAAGTTAAATAAAATGAAAAAGACTTATGCAACAATTTAAAATATAATTTTTTTTAAATTGATTATATTGATTTATGGGGCAAGGAGCTAAAAATTATTTTGAATTAGGAATGACTGGGGTTTTCGACTGTGGGTTATAAAAAATTCGAATTATGGCGAATTTCTAATTACCGGGGTTCGAATTAACAAGATTTTACTGTATTTAATTTGCTATTAATACTTTTTTTGATTTCTAATTTATCTAACTGTAATCCTATGTCAGTGAAATCCTTATTAATATCAAAAGAATGGTTTATTTCCAAAAGATGATTAGAAAATTCAGAAGTGTTTTTTTTAATGTGTAGGTATACTTTCATTTTAATTGAATTTGAATTTAATTTTTAGTATACAATGTATCTTGATGAGGGGTCCGAAACATGTCGATAATTCAGTGGTTATTAATATAAATATTAATTTGTTTAAAAAATTCGATTAATACTGAAATGAAAAAATAACGATTACCTCCATCCAGTTTGATAGGACCAATCAGGATGGACCAAGACATCGGTGAACTCCAACACGAGGGTGTACGGCTGTTGATATGGGTAGGGCACTGGGTCTGGCAGCAGCTTTTCTCGGGACGGTTCTTTTATCATCTATTGAGAAATGTGTGTACGTTTTAAAACTTTTTGAAATATGTAATGTCAAGAGATAAAGTTTTAAGGGTTACTTGATGACAATATATTCAGAATTTATTTCATATGTATTATAGAATTAGGCCCCGTTATAATCGTCCGTATTCCGAAAATAGCAATATTGGGATCTTAAGATTGTTATCCCAACACTTTATAGACGAGAATAAAAATAAAAAAACAACGAGATGTGGGCATATGTCTTTTCATCGTACTCAAATAAAGAGCTTTGTATATCTTTACATATCTCTCTCAAATTAAATATCTTTATTAGCGGTGTCCGATGTCTGCAATACCGAAGTACCTATCGCAAACAGTACCTCACAATTCTCATGTTTCGACTAAAATTACAGAAAAAAGATTACATATTTCATATGCACTTATTAATTTCCCTTCTGATGTAAAATTATGGATTGTTACATTAGACTCGTATATATATTTTGATGTTTGACGGATAACCGTCATGTCTCGCGTCGTATTGTCTCCCTCTCTCAAGCAGCAGAAACTGAAGGAAACAAACACTCACATAACGTTTATTTTTCTTTATTCTCATTTATTAAGTGTCGGGATAACAATTTTAAGATCCCAATATTGCTATTTTCAGAATACGGCCAAATGTGTCAACGGGGTACTAAAATTCTTATTGCGAAAAAACAGGGGTTGCACTAAATAAGGAGTTTATGAAAATTAAAATTCACTAATCCAATGCTGACCTTTCACATCAAAACATGCCCTTTTTTTAATGTTGGCCTTCTGATAAGTAAGTTAAATATGATGAAATAATTATATAAATAATCATTGTTAAGTACAAATTAAAATCTAAAATAATATTCAGTAAACCTTTTTTTAATAAACCAATTCAATCATCGGCAATCATTACACAAACCATTTTTAAGAAAAGAGATCCAATGACTAATTGCGGTTTACGTTAAACCGGGGCTCCACCTAATTCCATATTCAATTTTGACTTTCTAAAAAGCATGTATGTGTATATTTTTTATTTTATTTATTTATTTATACAGTAGATACATAATAATGCTTTTTATAACAAATTTAATCTATGTTATTACATTTTAATGACATTATACTTCTCCGTAATATGAGCCAATAACTCGAGCTTATATACATTAGGTTCGTTGGTATTATTTTTTTCAAAGATGAAAGTAAAAATATCTAATTCTATTAGACAAAATGAAACTGTACCTTCTGATAGAATGTCATTTCTTTCCACATACGCTTCAAATATTGCTGGAAGACAGGTAAATGTGAAAATTCATCTTCAATTATTTGTCCGTCTTCATCCAACCTCGGAGAGCCCATTTCGTAAACTAGATATGCACCCATCGCAGACAATGATAGGCCAAACAGTGAGAAACTGCAAATTATGATATTTTTACTACAGAAACCTATGAAAATACAAAGCTGGAAAATTATAGTTCTCTTTGTTTAAAAAGTTCATACAAAGATCATGAGATATGGGCTGCGATACCGATGACAGAAAATTGTAATGATTTGGGGAGGTACATATATATCTTATAATCAGGCTTACGGTACATTTTACACATTGGTCCAGGTCGTTATTGACGTGGTGCTCCCACACGCAAAACGTGCGGTTGTCTGTGATTTCATGGGCGACAGCAATTGTTTTATAAAAAAAAAAAATAGAATCCCAGCCAAATATCTAACCATCACGCTGTTCCGCAGGGTAGGCAGAGAGGATTGAATGCCAAACTCTTCTATCCTGGCACACCACTCTTGCTTCGGCCACATTCATATATCATACAAGTTCTACGGTTGTTGTGACTTTTAACAGGGCCATCCTCAAATACTTGTAGTATCTGATTGTACCAGGTCTTTTCGGACGCCCTCTATTCCTGTTGTCTTCAACACTCGCCTCATATATTTTCTTAACCATCCTTTCCTTGTTCATACCTTCCACATGCCCAAACCATGTCAGCACTCCTTTCTTTATTCTATCTACCACACTACAGCCAGCATCGCATTCACTTCTAATTTATTTATTCCTCACTCTATCAACCAAAGATTCTCCACACAAGCGTCTTAGTGACCGTATTTCATTTCTCTTTTGCCAATTCCAGGCTTTACTTCCATACATCAGGGTTGGCACTAGAACGCCATTATGTACTGCTAGTCTTGGTTCCTTTGACAGATTCTTATTTGCCATAATTGCTTTCAGAGCACTATTAAATAGAATCCCTCACAGTGTAATTACGTTTTTGTATGTTTGTATAATGTTTTTCAGAATTTCATATTGCACAAGTTAGGCGAGTGGACATTAATGATCACACAAAACTAGTAACAGCTGCCGCAGGCTCTTCATCCATTAAAACATTTTTTTTACGATAATTCCATTCAAGATGGTTTATTTACTGCAGCCAAAGAGGCCATATTTGCATTTGCCTGACAGTACATCCAAATTGATCTTAAAATTCTTTATATCAAAATTTGGTGCCTGTTGCAGTGTATATTGTCCCTGCCCCAGTTTAAAGCTATAATTATAGTAAGCTGCTTATTATGTAAAGTATAATGGACACAAAGATGATAGTTTTGATTATATAGTCAAATGTAATCAACATATTTTTTAGGTCCGATATGACACCAGAATATTTTGATATGTTAGTTATACTCTTTTAACAGACATTAACACCTTAATGTTGGGTTTGCACCCCCTAAATAAGGAAATTAGTGGCACATCACTGATGCCAAGTATGATTGTATATTTTTCCCAATACAAGTGCTACTTTAAAGAAAATAATTATCTTAATACTCCTCACAGCCTGGTATCAGAATGTGTAGTCAGGGAAATGTTGTTTCTTTTCTACATTATAGTTGGGATAAATCAAAAGTAAATAAAATAAAAATTACCCTAATTTCATTCTTTGCCATGATTTTTTATGTTCTTGAGTTTTCTCTTTAGATTCTTTTTCTAATTCCTCTTGCTTTTTCTGAATATCTTCTGTGTTGGCATTACCTATTGTAGTCTGAGGAAACAACTGGCCTAGCAGATTAGGACTTTGACTCTGTTGAGGTTCTTTCGCCGGTGGATTGCCTTAAAAAGTATTAAAAATATATTTATCTGCAAATCTTCTGATACATAAACCTGTAAGAATATTTTTTTACAAAACAACTCTTATTGACTTATAAAATTTTAGTATAAATGCATTTAAACAAAAAAAATGACTGAAAATACTATAATTCGCTAAGAGTTTGCAGTCATATTAAAAAGGTATGTAAAATAAGATGTGATTGAGGTATTTACGGTGCGTTGTTATTGAATACTCTAAATATTTCCTTCATTGACATTCTAACCTGCAACATCAGATGCGAATAGCCGGGCGGAATTGGATAAAGTAACGACATTCTTGCTTACAGACGAATATACGTTCGGGCCAAACAAATTGTGGGAAAAGTGTTTTCCAGCAAATAAGATATTTTTTAAAGACATCATTTAAATAAAAAGAACCACTAAAATATCATTGAGAGAATCGATGTAGCAGCAACCTTCTTCTTCTTCGTATATCTTATATCTTCTCTGATCTTCTCTATTCTGTAGTAATAATATACCATAGAAAAGAGAATATTATGGGCCCTATACACATTGGGCCAACGTCGGCCAACCTCGCAAAATGGCTAACAGCGATCACACAGTGCTTGACTCATTGCTGCCTATATTCTCTTTTTTATGTTCTATATTAAAGCAAAATAATAAAATCAAAAATTTTCAACTTGTGAAGCAGAGTTATATTGCTGTGCTAAGTTGCGGTAAATACGTCTTTGCAACTTCAAAACATTTAATTTTAAACTTTAATTGCGCCTAAAATTCTTAATTACAATCTAAAATATTACGTTTACAGAAACGAAAAAAATTTAACGCATTCGCCTTTTCTTTATAAATCCGTTGGTAATAAAAACTCTGTATAGGAGTACACATATACTTTTTTATTAACTCGCCTATCTTAATTTTAATAATTTCGTTGTCTGTTAGTAAGTTTTTTACGTAATTTTGTTTAATTTTTTTGTTATTTTATTTTTTTACATAATTTTTTTTCCTTAAAATTTTTACGTTAATTTTTTTTTTCCAATTTCCTTTTTTACGTAATTTTTTTACATGTCCACGAATAAATTATACCCAGAATGCGCCAAAAGAAGAAAACTTCAAAAATATTCGTCGATTTATCAAGTGGCAGCTTGATAGGGCGGTTTTATTAATTCGTCTCCGTCTATCAATAAGTTGCCTTGTCAAGGAAGGTGGAGCGGGAATTTCAAACACTCCGGCGGGTTTATATACATTTATTACGAATGAAAAAAACAGTTAAACCTTACGTTCTAAAGCACTATTACTAATTTTATAACTAATCCTAACCTAAACGCCAGCAGTTCGACCGTCACAGAAGTCCGTCCTGTCCTTTCACATTCTGTTCAAACAAAAAAAATGACAACACACTAAAACACGTGTCCACTATCAGAGGCCCTCGTGGCCGCCATCTGGATGCCGCGGGTGGCTCGCCGCGTGGTCCAGACCTGGCGCGTCCGGCGGCGGGATCCCCGATCGGCTGGAGGCATCTGGCCGGAGTCTCGGTAACCCGCGGGAAGCGCACGTGGTCCAGGCCGCGGAAGCACGTCGGTCCCCTCCGGTCGCTGCTGGGGCCGAGCTGCAGAAAAGCGTCAGGCCTTCCTCGGGAGCCCGCCGAGGTGAAGCGGCCATCGCCTGGAACCGTCCAGAGCGCTGCAGGCCGCCTTCTCCTCAAGCGACGTTGACGGCGCCGCCCCGCGTTCTTGAACACACGTGGCGGCGGCTCAGGGCCCGCCGCCGAAGGGGCGGCCGCGGGCGAGGAGCCCGAGCTGTTGCGGCGGTGGCGGTCGGAACGAGACAAGGGGGCGTTCTTGGCCCTCCGGCTTCGACTATCTGTGTATGCGGGGGAGAGGGGTAGCCTCCCCCACCCGCAATGGCACCCTATCAACCCCTGGCGGTGCGGGGTGGCAACCCGTGGTGCCGCGCGAAATTTAAAATTACCTAAACCTATTATAAAATAAAACTTATATTCTAATTTAAAAAGGACGCGATGCGGAACGTCACATGCAGGTCGCGGACGCATCAAATGCCCCCCCCTTTTTGTGACGTGTCCGTATCGCGTGTGATTAAAATAATATTCTAAATAATATGCTATACTTATACACTACCCTCCCGCGATAACCTTTAAACCTAGCCAGGATTATAATAGAATTTCTATTGCTTCACTTATCTCACGGCGCGCGCGTCTCGTATGTACCAGCCCTTCTTGTAATCATAGCCGTCGAAAAAAATCCAAAATATTCCACATTCTCACGTGAAGAAAAAAATATTAATCGAAAATACCGCGCGCCCGCGGTCTACGAATAACGCAGGTTGGCGTTTTGATTCGTGCTGTCGCCGCCCTTGGCAACAACGGCTTCTGCCTACACGAATCTCCACCCTCCCCGAATTAACTTCGCGTTCCCGCATGCTACTGACTCTACCCGCGCCCCAGAATCCTTGTATACTTTCCTAAACGGATATTCTGCGTATCGTCGTTTTCGTTCGTCTTTCCTCGTCGTCGTCCTCCTTGTGCATCCATATCGGCGCCCTGCCGATGATGGAGCCGTGCTCATGACCGCTGCCTGGGTCCTCCGTCGTCTCACGCTCGTCTCGCTTCGTCTACGTCGGTTCCGTGTCGCCCTGACACCGGAACGATTCTCTCTCGTTACCCGTATAGGCTCGTACACAAGGCTCACTTACGAAAAAACATTTACCCCGCAAAATTATAAAATCGGCTATGATAAAAAAATAGAATTAAAAAAAAAAAAAAACACTTAAACTCGATCGCGTTGTCAGAAAAAACAAAACGGGCCGTTACACACGCGACATACGGTTTTTCAGCGTATGTACCTATAAGATAAATAAAGCACGTAGAAATTGTCCATTATAAGGACCTGGATATTCTAAACCTATCTTAGAAAATATTACCTACGGTCTAATACTTGTGTAAATGCACGTGGTGTGCTCGACCCGGCTCGAAATTCTCGGTAATGCCCACGCTCGGCGAGGCTTAACCCATCTGGTTGCGCGCTGCCCTCGGCCGGCCGGAAATTCCGAGAAGTGCCCCAAATTCGCCCTCCGACCACGACCACGTGCGTTTTACATCAAAACTTTCATCAAAATCAATAAAACTAAAACTATCCTAATCTATTGTTGGGCACCACGATTTTTTTTAATGTATTCTAATTTACACACTATGAATTTAAACCGGCACAAGATTATAAAAAAAAATCGAAAAAACTAATCTCGCGGTTCTCTATATACTATTTCGCGCCGCTCCGACTTTCCTTGACATTCTGACCTCAGGGTAGGTTCGCCGAGAAACACTTTCTCGGCGCGTCCTTGCAAAGGACGCGTGCCCTCACGTTGCGGGGCCATTTGATAGGGCGGTTTTATTAATTCGTCTCCGTCTATCAATAAGTTGCCTTGTCAAGGAAGGTGGAGCGGGAATTTCAAACACTCCGGCGGGTTTATATACATTTATTACGAATGAAAAAAACAGTTAAACCTTACGTTCTAAAGCACTATTACTAATTTTATAACTAATCCTAACCTAAACGCCAGCAGTTCGACCGTCACAGAAGTCCGTCCTGTCCTTTCACATTCTGTTCAAACAAAAAAAATGACAACACACTAAAACACGTGTCCACTATCAGAGGCCCTCGTGGCCGCCATCTGGATGCCGCGGGTGGCTCGCCGCGTGGTCCAGACCTGGCGCGTCCGGCGGCGGGATCCACGATCGGCTGGAGGCATCTGGCCGGAGTCTCGGTAACCCGCGGGAAGCGCACGTGGTCCAGGCCGCGGAAGCACGTCGGTCCCCTCCGGTCGCTGCTGGGGCCGAGCTGCAGAAAAGCGTCAGGCCTTCCTCGGGAGCCCGCCGAGGTGAAGCGGCCATCGCCTGGAACCGTCCAGAGCGCTGCCGGCCGCCTTCTCGAGCGACGTTGACTGCGCCGCCCCGCGTTCTTGAACACACGTGGCGGCGGCTCAGGGCCCGCCGCCGAAGGGGCGGCCGCGGGCGAGGAGCCCGAGCTGTTGCGGCGGTGGCGGTCGGAACGAGACAAGGGGGCGTTCTTGGCCCTCCGGCTTCGACTATCTGTGTATGCGGGGGAGAGGGGTAGCCTCCCCCACCCGCAATGGCACCCTATCAACCCCTGGCGGTGCGGGGTGGCAACCCGTGGTGCCGCGCGAAATTTAAAATTACCTAAACCTATTATAAAATAAAACTTATATTCTAATTTAAAAAGGACGCGATGCGGAACGTCACATGCAGGTCGCGGACGCATCAAGCTTTCTTATTTTAAATCAAATGGGTTCAACCATAGATAACATAATAATAGGTTCAACCAATACTGTTTTTCTCAATATTAATTTTTTCGTCATATCAAACATATGTATGTGGCCCGAAGAAAAAAAGATTTAGTACCTATCGCTAGAAAAGACCATCGACGATTTGATATAATATATTATGCTTAGAGTATATAAAATCATATACTCTAAGATATTATATCAATAGTTCATAGAAAAGAGACATGTAGAGAAAAGAGAAAAGAAACATATGTATGTGGCCCGAAGAAAAAAAGATTTAGTACCTATCGTGGAAAAGACCATCGACGATTTGATATAATATATCATAGCCACCTTTATTCTCTGATAAAGGCGGATATAGTCCGTCCAACTTATCTGGAGAATAAAGGAGGGCGTCCCAATCGTTGTGGTACTGCCCATAGTGTAAAAATTATCTAATTTGTAGGGAATTTTATGCAAATTCGTTTTTTTCTTAAACAAGTTATTAAGCAGTATACGACACGATAAAAAACAAAAAATGTAAACTAACGTACAAATAAATTTATCAAAATATACATTCGTAAAATACACAACGTCACAAAATGGCGTTTTTTCAAAATCAAAGAAAAATACCATTTTCAGGAAAAACAAACAAACAATAATAATTCTTTTAGGCTGGCGCCACATTACGCAGATCTTCCGCCGCGTTTTTTCCGTTGCGCCAAATCGGCAAAGCAAATAGATCGACCGATCATCCGCGTAGTGTGTTTAATAAGCGCATATTGTATGGAAAGAAATGTAGCGATGTTCCACGACAGAAGAGACGCGGCGGAAGATCCGCGCGGTGTGGCGCCGGTTTTATTCGGTGTCTCATACCTAATGATCATGACCACCATGTTTAACTCAGTAACACCTAAGGATATCAATCGGTTTAGGGCCGTTGTATCAACTTGGTTTATAGTAATCTTTCGTTCAAAGCATAGATATTTTGCATTTTCCACCGATCAAACAACTTGCTCTCGTAAAAATCTATGCTTTAAATGAACTATTGCTATAAAGTAAGTTGATGCAACCAGTCTTTAATGTGCATAAATAAAAAAGTTTATTTTTGAAAAAAGATGTTTATACAAATGAACTCGTTAATGAATTATGTAATAAAAAGTATAAATAATAAAAATTCTATGTAAAAAATTATCGAATAAAATATGTTCTAAAACTTTTCTCATCTTACGGCTTCTAATTCAATTTTTCCACTTATCCTTGTTCTTTTTTTCCGGGTGTAGATATTTTAATGCCCATTTCCACGGTCACTTTACCTTCTTTAACTATTTTGTAAATTGCCGATTCAGAAATACCTGAAGAAATTGTATAATAGTAAATAAAAAACTAAGTATGGGAAAATCATTATAATTGCATGGCAGCATTAACCTGAAGTGGCGGCAATAAGTCTATGAACAAAATCAAACGGTATAATTGGGGCTTTTAGACGTTGTTCCTCTTCAAAAAACGTGTGCATATTCAAGATTATTTCCCGAACACCGCTTTTAATGGTTTTTGGCATGGTGACAATCTAAAATGTTCTTAAAAAACTATCGAAACAGTCGTGAACCTCTCTGTAAACAAAGTCTGTCAAAGGTCTGTCAGCTGTAGATAATCCAACATGGCGTCGTTAGTTCCAAATTTGGCCATTCTTCAGATAAGTTAGACGGACTATATGAATATATTTTATCAATAGTTCATAGAAAAGAGATACATATTATGTATCTCTTTTCTATGAAATTATGAACTATGATCTCTAAAATTCAATAGGTAAGTTTAGACGCATTTTTTTTTCTTTCGCCAGAAGAAATTTTTTTTTAGTGATAACTTTTTGTGGTGTTATTTAATTTCGGTTTAATATCTCCTAAGCTAACAATAATTATATTTTTGATAAGAGCTATTCTAAAAAACTTGATTTACTTAATTTGTAAAGACTTGTGTAAAAAGTAAACGTAGGAAATCGTATATCTATCACCTTCCTAATCAGAAATACCACGTAATAACCAATATGATTTACGTATTTCAATGAAATCTTTTAGCTGTTACTAAATAAATAAGTTAAAACTCATGCTCCGAATCCATACAGTCAGTCGTATGAATCATTTCTCGAAACAGTTAATGTGCGAAACGATTTTTCCACTATCGTTTTCGGGGAGGGGGAGAGCCGAGCTATGCAATTCTTCATTTATTTTACTTGGCAAAATCAAAACTTTATTTAGAGCATATGGATATTTATTTCCATAGCTTGATTAATATTTTTGTATTTTAGGTATGCTATATACTCACAATGCGGAGTATACTCAAGTTTGCTTGCACGAGGAACTTCCTCCGCCAGTGACAGTCGGTATTGTTTTGATGTTTTACATCTTTACAACGAAACCGTTTCAATTCGGATCGACGTCTGGAACAGTTTGGAAGCGACGGAAACATTCTCGCAAATACTAGTTTAATCACGAAATAGAGCGAATTAAAATCGATAATTAATTTTCAGTGTTTTCATTTGCCTCCCACAGTCACATCCCGTGACAATACCTTTCTTACATATTTTTTTGTATATATATATATTTTTAATTAAAATTGGTATGCAGCGCTCTGTTATGAAAAAAATAGTAGTCTTGTTCATTTTATACCCAATAATTTTAAAAATAGTTTTGGTAAGAGAAAAAAACAAAATGTATTCTGGAATTAATTGGAAAAAAACTAGGTTCCACTCGAGGGGGATAGGGAAGTCAGGAAGATCAAGGCAAAAGCCACGTTAGGGCTAAATGGTGGGAAGAAGGGGTTCAAAATGGAATCACGTTCTTTTGATTGTTGGAAGCGAGTCATTTTTGCTGAAAGCGCTGTGGGTAGATACTTTTTAATTGTCAATTACACACAAATCCAACAAGCATCAGTATATTTAAAAAAAATAAAGCCGTGGCCTTTTCTATGGCCGTAGCTGTCAAAATCTGTTTTCCTCCTTTTTTGTCCAGCGCGCACTAGCACGTGCACAAAATGCGTATTGAAACTTGTTATTTTTGTTCTTCCAGGCTTTATCCTGGCCACGGGATCCAATTCGTCAGAAATGATTGTAAAGTAAGTTGAGTGTATGTTTGTTTTCACATTTTTGGTACGTTCTTACTGTGCGTAGACATTTCATAATCTTTTACTTTTTTACCCAACATCTATAAATGTTTGTCCCGCCTGCGTGTCCAAGAATTACATGTTTTGTAACATCTGATACTTTCGATTATCAGTTTTTCATGTATTGTATCTAAAATATTTTTTATTATTGCTTGATATTTTTGTTCGATTGCTTTCATGCGCGCTTATTTGTGGCGTATTACAAGAATACGAGTCTCGGATATCGTCATAATCGTAGAATAACGACGCATGTGATTTTTCGCAAGTTGCAGGAGAGCAGTTTGAAGTTTTATTTACATAAAGACACATTATGTCATAGCTCCATAACTACAAAAGATTTTCCTTTGAAACTTGGGTTAATTATTTAAAGTTGATACCTTTCAAACCTCAAATACAGTCAGCGCAATACAATGACGTTTTTACACATACTGCATTGTTCTATGATCGCAAATCAGAACCGTCGTTATATCCCGACTTCTTGTAACGACGGTTAACTTGTTGAGGGCCCTAAAAATTTCACTCAAAATATAGGTCAAGGCCAGAGATTTTCTGATTTTTTTGTGATTTTTCTTTTTACGAAAAAACCATGAAAACATGCGTACATTAAAAAAAAACACACATTCATATTATTTTATCGTAAGTGTCGAAATGCAATTATTTTTTTATCATTTAAGTAAAAAAAAAATCTTTTTTTGAATTCCGATAATGTTGCCAGCGCAACATTTTCCGAAAAATAATATTTATTTTTTATTTGTTTATTAGAGACAACACTACTATTATTATTTGATGCCTACCTAATAATCTTCTTCTGTATTTTGTTGCACGGCACGGCACACGACGGGACATCGCACTCAAAACACATAAATATGATACACTTTCACACACACATATTTCAAATAAACACAACAAAATTGCGTGTATTTTTGTTAATAAATCACTGTTAGTATTCAATTGAATCATAAACCAACAAAAACTGACAAATATCGCAAAACATATCATATATATTTGTGTATACGTGTACAAATAAATCGAAAATCGAAAAAAATAAATTGTATTTCCCGCGCACTTTGTGCGTGACCTTGAATGATGGAATATTTGAATTTCGATTGCGCCAAGCGTTCGGGGCGACATCTACAACTATTCTATATGATTTTGACAGCAGAAAAACTTCTGTTTTGATTGTTGATTTAAAATATAATCCGTGATGTTTTTGAGTTGAAAATGGAATGACAGGTCACCACGGGATTTCTCTACTGGGAAAAATCACATTTTTCAAATTCGATACGCGGCCGTCGAGAAATAATTAATTACGTTCTGGACGCACGGGTGCGCCCTGGCCCCTGGGGACAGTCACGCCCCGCCGCACGGGTGCGGCCTGGCCCCAGAGGCTTTAAATTAAAAATATACTTTTTATATACCATTAGATGGCTTCTTTTTTTCTTGTTTTAATGATCCAAAAATATTATATGGATTTTTTTGCACATCCGTCATTGTTCTATGATCATGACGATATGTTCTTCATTAATGTACTTCAAAATGTTGTGATTTCATCATAGTCAGAAAGCGTTTGATGTTGCTAGGTTTCTATTATATTTTCAATTTTAATGTTTTGATTTCTGTCAACCTTTTACTTAAGAAACATTGAAGCATCTTCTGTATTTGAAATTCAGTTTTTTTATGTATTTTTTTCTCTTCAGATATTCAGATTTTGTCGGTCAAAATGTCATGCGGCTTTCAAAAGGAAGAAGAACCCCCGTAAGACGAGATGGACCAAGGCATACAGGAAGATGAATGGAAAAGAGCTTTCCATTGATCCAGCTTTTGAATTTGAGAAGAGGAGGCATGTACCCGTCAAATACAACCGAGAGCTCTGGACCAAGACTGTGGAAGCCATGAAGAAGGTGGAGAGTATCAGACAAAAGAGAGCAAATGTGCACATCATGCAGAGACTCCGTAAGGGCACGCAGATTGAGTTGGAACGCGACATCAAAGAAGTCCAAAGGAACATTTCTCTCATTCGGTAAGTTGAATAGTTCTACACAGCTTTTAGGATCTTTTGCCGTCTTATTTTTTTGACTTCTTCTGAGGAACGGCCGAGTTCAAGATAGAATCTGTCTGCTAATCTGAAGCTATATTTAAAAGAAATATCTTCTAATTTCACTGATCTACGTCCTTTAAAAAAAACATGTTTTCGGCGTAATCCAAGAACATGGTCATTTTGACAGATTCGACTGAAAGTAAATATCATCAATATAATTAAGTTGTGATTTAAAAATAAAACAGACGCTCAAATAAGTATTAAAAAAAAATATTACACTTTAAAGTATTGAAAATTGCACCATAGTCGTTTTCTTCATTTTAGACGACGTCATTTTAATATAAAATTTATATGAAAGACTCGTCATTTTAAGAACCGTAGAAAAAAGATATACTAAAGACAAACGCAAACCATAAACAATAAAAAAATATTACGCAATAATATCAAACCTGACCTAAACTAAACAAACCAAACTTAGTAACATTTCTATGTTCAGTATTTATCATATTTCTACTGTCTATGATTTACATAAACATTTGGTATTGTCTATAAATAAAATTTCCATCATGTAAATCTTGTCTATGATTTACACTTCTTCCACGGATATCGCCTATCAAATGAGAAAATGTATGGTGCAATTTTCGAAACTTTTAAAGTGTAATATTTTCTTTAGTACTTATTTGCGCGTCAATTCTGTTTTATTTTGTAATCAGGACACTCAACTATACCAAATATACTTATTAGAAGGATCTGTTACACTGACCACAATTTTGGACTTGGCCCATATTTTCTACATTGTAATAATCAAAATGGTTATACAGTAAACAAGTTATCAAAAAGTGGAACTTTGTTTTTGAACCTTGTTGCTTTTTTCTTTTTGCTTTGTTCTTTGTATTTTTTTGTTCATTAACAGTTGTTGGCAAAAAAAAAGAAAGTGGCAAAGTTATACAAACAGTAACAGCTGTTCACAATGTTGCAAGCATGCAATGCCAAACTCTTCAAGTATTGAGGGCAAAATTTCATTCATGTATTATAATATATAAAATCTCAAATTCAGTACTTACATTCTAAATTAGTCATCCTCAGCGTTATCAATTAATCACCCTAATATTTATAACATTTAAAAAATGCATCTTAAAATAAAATAATAAAACAAGGATTATTTTTTTATTGACATTTACAAACGCATCTCTAAGAAAATTTTCCTCTAAATTTTTTTTTCTCTAATGTGTAATAAACCCAGTTTCTAAGATATATTTTCTAATAAAAATGTTTAGAATTCATTAGAAAACAATATAGTATGTTTTGTTTATAGATTGGACCAGCATTCCGTCGCTGGATATATAACAAATCCTATGTGACGTTTAGTACATTCTGAGATAAGCGAATAAAAACTATTTTAAAAATAATTGCACAGACTAGATTTATAAAAAATATTTTAAATAATTACTAAGCAGACCTTCTGGATGAACTGCACTGTTTTTTTTAGTATATGTCCATTATTTATATTGTTATGTGGCGTGGCTCGCTTGAAAAATGAAATGGCACAACTCGTAAAATAAATCTTTTATTATCGCTTGTACATTATCTCTGACATTTTACAATCGCTCGCAATGCAAAACTACATTTTATTTTTTATTCAAACACAAAAGAACCGCTCCGCTTTTGTTTCGCTACTCGGTTAAGAACCCTTCCAAAATCTTCGCTATTTATTTAAATCGCTTATTTCAACGACTGGGCATCCCGGCCCGCCGTTCTGCGCATGTGCCACTTTTCTATGGCACTGTCAAATGTCAACGAACAGCTCGTTACAATATGAAAATTGACAAATTGATTCATGTATCTCAGAATGTACTAAACGGCAATAAGATTAATTATATATATGGTGACGATACACTATTTTTTTCTTCTAAAGATGAGTTTTCTAACCACTCATTCTTCCCAGACTTATTTTGTCAGTTTCAAGACAAAATAAGTCTCCTGTATACTTGTGATCTTATTTGAAGACAATTTATTTATACATATACGCGTGTAGCTGCTTTATTTAATGCTAGGCTATCTACAGCATTTATTTGGCTTTACTATCATGTCGATATATACTGGGTGTTTTTTTTTTATTTAACAGGCTGATGTTATTATTGAACATCTATATCAGTTTTAATTTCACTCTTAACAATACACTACAGATCAAAGAGAACGCTGCGACAAGGTATTATGATAATTTAAATATTTTGTCAAAATGGATCATCCACTGTGAATTCTTAAAGAAAACATTGTTTTTTTTTTTGGTTTAAATCTTGTCTCCAGAGTCTACAATGTAGTACGTTATTTAAAACTTTGGAACGAGAAATGCAGTGCAAGATTTACCAAATTCTGGCAGAGCTCTGCGTATTTCAGAGTCAGAAGTATGCGAAAATGTGATTGAAAGGGCTCATATTTCTGCAGCGTCTAGAGGCGGTCATTATTATATAAATAACTGTAATTATTTCCCTTAAAAATTGTTAAGAGTTAAATAAATGATTTACAAAATTATTCAAAAATAAAATTAACCTGTTTATAAAAAACACCCTATGCTACAGGTATGTGTATATGACACATAGGTCTAGAAGGGAATTTTTAAGATTGAGTTTCTAAATATTTTTAGACTGCCCAACTTATTCTGATAATAACAATACTGTTATTTTGGTTACTGTTATCCCAACACTAAAAAATAGACAAGACGTAGATTTACGACAGTCCGCCTTATTCGGTGCTACCCCAACATTAAAAAATAGATGGGATGTATTTATTTACGCCCGTCTAATTACTTAATTAATTTACATTTACGACTTGTGCAAATTTAAATGAGAATTTTTGGAAAGTAGTCATGAATCTAAATGGTCTAATTAGCGTATGTTGAGTGAGGAGAATGTGGAGTAGAAGGGATTCATAAAAAAATGTCATTAAAAACTCAAAACAGGAAGCGGAAATTGCATCCTTTGATTTTATGTCTACATATACAACAGTGAAATATCACTTTTCAACACCCAACAGTTGTGCAGTAATGGCATATAAATCATTTCAAATTAAAATAGATACATAAATATTTTGTTACACATACATATATTGTAATGTCGGGCTTCCATGATGTCTGGGTATTCTTAAAAAGGACCTGTTTTTTTGAAGTTATTGCAATCTGGAGTTTTGTCTTAAATATTGGTTTTTGATGAATATTATACAATAAAATAAGTATTAATATTATTTTAAAAGTTGATAGAAATCAGTTTCTATCTAATTTCTTCATCCAAAAAGTTCAAACATTAAATTAAAGCCAATATTGTCATCATAATTATAGAAATATTGATATTCGACAGATATCTTGACGTTTCTGCATTTTTGAAGGTTGGGGTGACAATCGCAAAATAACAATATTGTTATTTTCAGGATAGACCAGTGCATATAGAGATATAAGTCGTACTAAAATGTTATTTATTGATCAATCTCTGATTATATAATTTAGACTCCTTTTATTTGCTTATTTATTCATTACACATTATTATTTTCATCAGATCACCGGCCGCTGGCTTGAAACAGAGGAAGGAACAAGAGAATGCTGAGATGGAAACGGAACCGGCCATGATCGAAGTTCTCGATGCAAAGGGACGCAGAAGTTATGTCGAGGCACCAATAGAAGAAACTTCTATACAGGAAGATGAAGCACAAATGATTGAATTATAAAGATATTTAAATACTATAAAGTTAATCCTGTACCTACTTCATCTTACCTGTAACATTTATAATATGCAATTAATGTTGCCAATAAATACAAATTTGGAAACCATTTGTTTTGTGAATTACAGACGACTCACGCATTATTGATTTTGTTTAATGCAATAAAGATTATATCAAAGAAGTAGGTGTGGTGTATAAAGTAGTTAATCCACTTAGAAGGTGAAACTTCCCCCCAGTGTTTCATCATACATTGCCTGTGTTGCATTTGATTTGGAAGCGAAATTTGGTTGTTCGTAATAAAAATGTTTCAGTTTGAAAAGATAACTGTTTTGTGTATTTTGGTGATATGTTTGGCTTACGTGTGGCAATATTTTTGCTCCTCTTCTAGAAGTTTAGTGACAACTTTTCAGCTGGAATATGATTTCATTGTTGGTTAGTAATTTTTTTTATATAAATAAGGGCGAACACGGAACACGTGTCGCATCAATATTCTTAATATTTTCAAATGACGCTAAACGTTTGTGCTATGAAAGACTAACTTACTGGTGTCCGAGGATGGGGCTTGAACCACCACCACTTTACACCAACAATTTCACATTGTTATTTTTTAATATCGAAAGTAAATTGAATTTAAGTCGATAAATCAAGGTGCTTAGATATGGGAATAAAGGATATGCAGTGTACGAATTGGTGGATATAGAACGATAGAATGTAATTTTTATAAGACTAAAATATTATTTATTGTATGTGATTTAATCAACGGTAAAAGTGATAATTATCGTCATCATCAGCTTGTCTCCATTGCTGGTACAGACCACCTCCAAAGGCCGCCAATTTTCTGTCTTTGGTCCTTCTCATCCGTCGCCTGCCGCTCTGTTGATGTTATTGTTTCATTGAGCTTAAGGACAGTCAAAATTTCTTCTAATGTCCACTATCTTTTTTAACAGATATGTCCGGCCTGTTGACACTTAAGGCCCCAGATCACTGTGCGTGTGCGGTATGAGGGTGTATTTTTCGTAATTATTTTCAAGCAAACGATACACTGGATTTTTTTTATTTATTACTCACAGTATATATATACATATTGAAGACTGCATACAAATTTTTGTACTCCAATCTAAATTATAGTTTTCGGTGTATGCTGCTTCCAAGAGGACACTCAGACGAACTTGCCGCTGGGTAGTTGACAGCTATTAAGCCATAGGGTATAACCGAAAAATGAAACAAAAATATATTTAGAAACTAGACATATAGGTTTATAAGGGAATTTCGATATCTGGAAAAAAAGCAGACTAGCGAATTTTATTTTCAATTTTTTATAGAAAATTTTTATCATTTATTAAAAAAAAATAGAAGGGGGTCTTTTATAAAAAAATTACTACACTGGATTTTCAAACAGTTTACGACTTGGCGCATACAAATCGGATGTATAGTTTTTCTGATATGCTGTCAACCAGGTTGAAAAATGTACTTTTGAGAAAAACGCGTTCAAAGTTTTGCTGAAGGATAATTCAACATACAAAAATTTTTAAACTGTTGTATCTCCGTCAATTTTACAAATTTCTTTAAAATATTCGGTGAGAGCGTTCTTAACAAATGCATCTTTCAGAAAATGACAAAAAATATTTTTTCACAGTGGTCTGGGGCCTTAAGCAGGCATATTTATTAGGCAACATCTATTGCTTTGTTTCTCTGGCGAATTTGTATACTAGGTATTCTCTGTGAAATATTCCATTACTCTTTGGGCAATTTTTAATTTGTGTATGACGTAGACTCCACATCAACGCTTCATATGTAAATACTAGGAGAACACGCTAGTTGGTTTGGGTTTTAGTCTTTAGAGATTATGGTGTCTAATTTGAGGATGCACTCTAGTTTTCTAGTTCTAACTAATGCTGCCCAAAACAGAAGAATATATTTCTTTTTTTGCCTTTGACTCCATCTTCCCAGTTGTATTGATTATGATATACTAAGAACAATAGTAGAAGCTAATACATAGAAAAATTTCCAAATAAGCATCAGCTCATCATTACTGTCAATATTACAGAGAGAGCTGTTTTTTGACTGTGCCTATGTTTGCAGTCACACTCCCCAGACAAGAATTTATAATAAAATTTCCTGCGGTGCGCTAGCAATTGCCGGATAGCACCATAACCAGGTGTGAGAGCACAATCAGCACCCTTTGAATATTATTTAATGTGTCAGGATCGAAAGGAGAAACATCTACGTTATTTTCTAAGTTTGAGTTTGAGACTCATCTTTAGATTTAAGCAAAGTCAAACTCAATCATTTTGTGAGTAAGTGTGACCAAAGAGAAGTACAATATTTCTCTTCAGATCTGAACAAAGGATCATTGTGCTCAAGGGGAATCATCTTCTTCATTTGTAACCACTCAGACTAGGTCCATTCAAGGATCAAATACTAGGTATCCTGGTAATAAGTGTTGTGTTCCCTTATTTGTGGAACTCTGCACTCACATTGGGATGACTCACTTACTTTGGCATCACCAGTCATACTCTGGCTATAGGTTTTTTGATGATTAATCCGCTTTCCTGTGCTTCCCGCTAATGAGCCATATACCAAAAGATGCGTCTGGCGCGCCGGTATGTGGATTCAATATGCAGATTGATGTCCGGACGTGCCAGTGCCTATAAATGTGATTTGTTGGATATGGTTTAGTTTTCTTTATTTCTGATAAAAGTGATATTTTATACTCGCGTCATGTAGAGCTTATTAATACAAATCTAACGATACCAAGCACTCTAGGTAGCCCTAGATACCGTTTCACAAGCCGTGTGGGTGTGCGTAATTAACCTGATTGCTTTCATTCGTTGGAGCCTGCGGGCTGTTAGCGCTTCCTCGAGCGAGTGTTTAGACGGCCTCTATTTTTATTTTTCAAAAAGGTATACTTATTTGATTTCTTTTTATGAAAATAATTAATCGAAAATATGTGTGGCCTCAATCGGGTGACTCATTATAATGATTTTAATTGCTCACCATGGCCGCCGCGTGCGTCGAATCTAATCAAACAATGCCTCATTAATGGGACCACTCTTCTGGCAACTCACATAAATAAACAATTAAAATTTTACCATTATGATAAAATAGTGACAAACAATTATTCATGTTACAAAATAGAATTAAATTTACAAATATTGCCTACCTGTACAAAATGTTTGTACGTCACGGCGCGGGCCCACTCTTTCCCTACATTTCTTTTTCCTGACATTTATTTACACAAAATTTACAGGGTACTATTTTATTTACATATATGTGGGGCATTGGCTTCACTAAATTTATTTTCCGGGCCGTTGATCTAAATTCTGTGCGAAACATTATGGATGCAAAACGTTTATTTGGAAATCTTTGCAGCGTTTTGGAGCAAACCCTGATTTTTAACATGCGATGTCAATGCATTCAAATGATTTTTGGAAGAAACAAAGTATTTTGCTGATCAAAAATCTACAAAACTAAAATTATATGAAATCTGTTTTAGGGAGTTTTGGGTTTTGGTGCAACGTATATAATTAGAGCCGGTTGCAAGGTTGGTTTATAGTAATCTTTCTTTAAACCATCGAATTTCGCATTTTAAACAAATCAAACAAGCGTTTTTGTAAAAATCTATGCTTTTTATGAATGATTACTCTAATACAAGTCAAGATGTAACCGGCACATACAATGTGTACATACTAAACGATAGGTAAAATTCACACAATGAAATTTAAATTTTTACAAGTAGACCTGTACTTTCTAAATTGATTTTGTAAAAGTATGCACAAATAAGAATACATCAATTTTAATTTTACAAAAAACTAGCTAGCAACATAATGTATAAATTTGTTAGTGTTAAAATAAGAAAAGAACAATGTAATGATTGGAGGATAAGTGATAATGGAATAATTGAATCTTTTCATTTAATTTTTTAAATATCAAAAAATATAACTCGCATTATAAATGCACGAATTGAAGTTCACAGATTTTCATGGCTATTCATAATATTCTGAAAAATGTGTGCATTGTTCACTAAATGAATCCATTTACGAAAATTAATAGACATTTTTATACATATTTAATTGATAATTTTACTGTTATATGTATGCAACTTCCTAACTAAATTGTTATTATTTATAATGCGTATTTTAGTTTCTATAAAAATAATTTTCAGTGGGTGCTGGTACGGCCGGCTGCGTGCTGGCAGCTCGTCTTTCAGAGAACACATCGGTGACCGTCCTCCTGATTGAAGCTGGTGACCAGTTTGGTTATGCTTCTAAAGTTCCAATAATGCCAACAATCATACAAAGGGGATCTAATGACTGGTCCTTTACTACAGAACCACAGAAATTTTCATCTTTTGGCCTCTATGATCAGGTAATATTGTAAGCAACACGCACAAAGTAACATGATGTACCTTTTTAATTAGAAAAGTATTAAGGGGTTACACTACCTTGACATTTTCAAAATATCGTTTTTTCTTCTTCTTTATGTTATAGTTTGAAGTTCTAAGAATAATTGTGGGTTGTAAAAGCAAAGGCAGCAATATATAAAAAAATTTAATGCATTGATCAAGGATTGCTAATTTATAATGTACTGAATTTGAGATTTTATAGGAAACAGCAAATTTATAGGAAACATGATTTTGGATACATAAAATTTAGAATTTATAGACATACCACTATAACTTGGCATGCGAGGGAGGGCGTCCCTGTCGCGTAACAGAAGTTGTCAGGGTGTAAATTTATTACACAATACGTAATGTACAGAATGTCCGGTGACCGGTGTCGTTTTAAATACAGAAATTTGGTCAGGTAGCACTAAAGAAACCATGCAGCAATGGCGGCCGTTCTATCTGTCAAACCGTCAGACGGTAATATCGGTCCATTATTTGCTTTTTCAGCTTTGCAAAACTTTAATACTTCATTGGCAATTGTTCTAGCACCATCCCGGACTGTTTAGGATGTTTTGGACATAATAATTCAGCGTATATTGGTACAGTTGCCGGCAAACTTCTTGAAATTCTTTGGCGTAGTGGGAGAATGCGCAGAAGACGAAATTTCGGTCTCGTTGGTGGAAAGGTAGATGCGCAAACTTCCTCCCACTACGCCATAGAATTTCAAGATGTTTGTCGGCTACTGTAATCAAGATGTCACCGCTCCCGACCAAATACAAAATTGAACTAAATGACAGGACGAGGGGTTACCGCCCGGTGCGGGCGGGGTGGGTTTTAGTTCCAAATAGTTGAAAAGTATGAGGATCGCTGATCTGAGATAAAAGTACTAACCCATGTAGGGTGGCTTGGTCACGTGGAACAAAAAATAGTAGGAAATGGTTAAAAAAATATATGTACATATATTGTCAATGGCACCAGAAATAAAGGACATCTACAAAATACTTACATGATCAGGTAAACCAGATACTCCGGTATAAGTACTTTGGAAGTCTCAGTAAATGACAATATATGAGAATATATGGCTGAGGCAAGAGTTATGTGTCAGGACAGACAAGTGTGCAGATAAACGGTATAAAACGGCATAAGTTAGTTAATTTTAAAGAGAGAATAAATTGAAAACAAATTCCTTTTTTCAATATAGTTCTTGGAACTCGGCTAAAGCTCCAGGATTGTGCAATTATGTTCATGTAATTAAGATACATCTCTTTTCAATTTAAATTGTGTTAAATTCATTTTACAACAATGGAACCTGGTTAATATACTTCATATTAACAATATTTTTATATGTACATAGGTATATTCTAAGAACAAAGTTACTGGATTTTGTCCCCATAGGGATGATTAATTAATTAAGATAAATTATAGAAGTCTCACAGAGACAAAGCTATGAATATGGGAAACACGTGTGGAAGTCTTTTTTATTCAATGGTCCAGGGCTTACAACCTGTATGAGCTGGCTTAAGTGATCACTCTATACAATGCAACATTCACCATTTCCATCGTAAGAGCATCCGTACATTATCAAATTTTGAAAGTTCTGTATATGTTCAAATCAAGACTTTAAAATTCCTCAAAGTCTAAAAATTCTCTATACATCACTAGTACGAAGTATATTGGAATATTCGTCAGTTATTTGGTCACCTTATTACACATATTACGAGAATCGAGAGAGTGCAGAAAAAGTTTCTACGTATTTTGTCATACAAAACTGGTCAACACAATAACCTTCACAGCTACGAAGATCGACTTGCCTTTTTCAAGATGCACAAACTTGAGTCCCGACGAAAAATATCCGATCTCATTGTGCTACACAAGATTCTCAGCGGAGCTATTGATTCTCTCTGTCTATCTGATATAAATTTGCATGTTAAACCCCGTATAAGAAACCCTGAGTTCTTCAGAATAAGTCAGCACACTAATAATGTCGGTTACTTTTCTCCCATTACAAGGTTGTGTCGCACATATAATTTGTATTGTGCCGACCCTAACATTGATGCTGATATTCTTGCAGACACGTTATCTTCGTTCAAAAACTCACTCATACACAACATCCATTTTCTAAACGACGACATGAACCTATAGATCATTAAATACTAATCGCACTACACTCAAACACAAATATATAATATACATAAATGTACATGTGAAATATAATTAATTACAAAAATACATGTTACTAGAGCATGCCGAAGACACTTGTAATTGGGATAATGGGCATAGTCTTCACTACAATGTTTATTATCTGAGTGTCATGTACCCATTATCCTGTTAGTGTCTCTAATAAATAAAAAAAAATAAAAAAAAAAATAAAAAAAATAAAAAAAATCTGAGAATCTCTCGTTTATTTGAATGGACTATGCTAGAGACATCTGTAGTCTTTTCTCATGAACTAGTTAGTATACATAGATTTTTGCAGCTAGTAATGAAACCTCTATATAATGTTGCATTGTGTAGGGTGATCATACAGGTTGTAAGCCCTGGGTCATCGTATAAAAAGACTTCCACACACGTTTCTCATATTCATATATATATGTGACTTCTATAATTTATCTTAATACTTCATCTTATTCAAGTGACATATTTTTTCTTGTTTAATATGTTTTTCACTTTGTTGTGTAAGAAGTTTGTATGTCATAGACTTTTAAGTCAATTTACCTTTTCGATATTCTATTATTATTAGTATGAAAAAAGGAATTTCAAGAAAAAAGCAAAAGAATAATGAAATTTATTTAAAAATTCACTTGCCACGTTAGCTTCAAATTGCTATGGGTGATTTTTTTTTGATGTTTTTGAGATATTATTTCCAAGAGTCTGAAAAATCATGTAATTCATTTGAAAATTCACCTACCATGCTAGCTTCAAATTGCTGTGACTCAGCCAATTTTTGGAATTTTGAACGAGTGATAATTCAAATTATTAATGATACAAGCTGTAAGACAAAATTTAAAAAAAAGATTTTTGAAAATGGTGTAATCCATTAATACATTTTCCCTTTTAAGAAGTTTATATTGTCTTTTCTCTTGGAAAACATTTCAGTGTACTAATAGGACAATTGAACTATTTTAGACTCAGTTTTTACCAAGAGGCAAAGGTCTGGGTGGTTCAGGACAAATAAATTACCTTCTACACGCTACAGGTTTACCCGATGACTTTGACACATGGTCTAGAATGGGTGCACACGGTTGGGAATTCTCAAATATCGAAAGTTTTATTGAAAGAATATTTGTTTCTCATGACTATGACCCAATAAAAGATTCCACATATTCGTCTTCAAAGGTTTGAATGATAACTATTATAGAATAATTTTTAACTTAATATTTGATGTCTGTTACTGGTCTAATGACTGCAATGTTTCAAAGATTTAAAAGTGTTCATAGTACTGTATTTTTTAAAATTGAATTTCATTTCATTTCACACAGTCTTTATGACAAGTTTTTCTGTTTCAAAGACTATTTCTGCAGATTCATCATGACAATGTATCTGGTAAAAATCTGAAAATTTGTATATTATGTTCCCGAATTTTAAACTTTTTCCCATCAATTTAGTATATTGGAAACTTATACAGACTATTACGGAAACATTACATAGTTTAAATATTTTAAACTACAAACCATTTGCTTTAATTTAGATTGCATATTACCTCTACAATTATACAATTGCATTTGTTTACCCTCGTCTAGAACTATAAATTAACCCTTTCATGTATATTGTTTAACAGTTCGATCCAGTAATAAGATTGTCTGACACAGATGAAAAGCTTCACAATATAAGTGCAGCATTTACAAAATCATCTACTGAACTGCCAAGTGATGTTAAAATGGATGTTACTAACTTTAAGAATACAATATTCTATGGACAGAGGGAGTCGAGCTACAAATCATATCTTTTACCTAATTTAAATAGGGAAAACTTGGATGTGTTGAAAAATGTCCTGGTAACAAAGGTAAACTACATTAAGACTACTCTTTTATTTGTTTCATTCATTGTGTATGAATTCCCCCTCTTTTTAATGTTATTCCTTTTGGGGTGAGTTTTCATTTTTATACTTAACATAATAGAACCAGGTTCTCTTCCTCCGACCTGGTTGTAATGCGAATTGGTTGGTAAACAAACTTTCCACTAACCTCACATCACTTTCACTTTCCTACCTGCATTCTAGTCATTGATAATTTTCATTTTCATGTCAATATTTATAGCTTTTCTTTGTTTCTTGTTGCTTCCTTCAAATAAAAAATGGTGCTCTTTCTGAGGTATCACCACCTTATGATAATGGTTGTTTATACATATATATATATAGCAGTTGTCAAGTGAGGAGTGCCTGTATATTAAATAATTTATGAACTGATTTAACCTTGAGGTTATTATTTTTTTATGGTCAATGCAAAACCAGCCTAACTTAACCTAACCTAAAGATAATTGTTTTCGATGCTATACCAACTTTCTAATAGTATGTATATATATAATGTTTCCATATAATGCATATATGTAATATAATTATGTAAGTATGTATCCATATTTATTAATATTAATTATATGTACTTATATAAGTATTGTGGCAATACATTATAACTGTAACTTACACATCTTCACTTGCTCTCGGAGCCTATCTCCAGTTGAGAAATAAACATAAACAACAAATCACTCTTTCATCCCAACGATCACTTCCCTGAAGTATGTAAACATCAAAATTCAATGTTTGGAAATATATTTTAAAAAATTGAGGAACTAAAAAATTTATGAATGTTTAACACATATAAGTAATTCAAATATCTAGTCATAATTTGAACCCTTTCCTTGTATTTTACATATATGGAGTAAAATTAACATTACTGTGATAATTTTAATATTTAATATTTTTATCCAGATTCTTTTTGATGGAAAGCAGGCTGAATCCGTCCAAATACTCAAAGATAGAAATATCTTTGAAGTGGGTGCTAGACGAGAAATTATAATAAGTGCTGGATCTATACAAAGTCCACAACTTCTTATGTTATCCGGGATAGGACCGAGAAGTGAACTGAAGAAGTTCGGAATTAAAGAAATAGCACAATCAGAAGGAGTTGGGTTAAACCTCCATGACCATCTTAACATGCCTCTGTATATAAGCATAACAAAACCAATAACAATGACATTAAATAAGATCCGTAATCTAAAATCAGTATTTTCCTATTTCTTGAAAGGACAAGGTTTGTGATGTTCAAAACATTATTTTAAACGGTTACACATGGTACTGTTATTTGAGACTTGCATCTGATTGTATTGATGATTGATAACTGAGATATAAGTGTTGTTTAATACTGATGGCTGCCCATCGAATTATGAAAAATCTGTTACCAATCATTGGTACGATCAGACAAAACTCAAATAACGTTTAGTGTGTCACCGGTTAAAATACCATTACAAGAAAGATTAATTATTTTTATTTTATTAATGGCAAACATCAACTATGTCACCTCTACTTGAGTTAAATTATTTTTATTTTATATTTAAGACTCGAGTTTCAAGAGTATCAGAATTTCTCATTGATAGGCGAAGTATAAATAATTTTGGCCTTTATACTTCACCTGTCGAGAGAATCTGATATTCTTGAAACATGAGTAGTAAAATGTAAATAAATGCACAATAGAACCTCGTTTATTGGAAATTCGAGGGACCCAAAAAAACATTTTGAATTATGCAGAACCCCGTTCAAAATCAAGGTAGGTACCTACATAAAAAAAATTGCGATTACGAAATTCCAAAACTCAAGAAATTATTTCGAAAATGCAATATTTATTATGCTAATTTAAAGATCGAGACATTTCTTTTGCTAAAGTACCCAATATTGACATACATATTTGTTGTTCTCACTTGCGAAAAAATCGAAATATTTTTCAATTTCGTTAAATTTCAAATAAATTTTGAATTACGTGAACCGAAGTGCATTGATTTATGGTGCAAGGGGCTAGACTTTTTCGAATTACGTATTACTGGGGTGTTCAAATTATCGGGGTAAATCTACTATGAAATTAACACTTTGGGACTTCTGGGTTTGAAAAATTTCGAATTATGTTAAATTTCGAAATATCGGGGTTTGATTTAATGGGTTGTTACCGTATTCAAACTCAAGAAGAGATAACATTGTTTATGTTTTCCTTTCATTTTAATGATCATTAATTATTTTTCTTAATTATTTTGGGTTTTGCTATTCATTCTGGTTTCAAAATTTGTAATTTAAATTTAACAAATGTTACACGTTATAGGTTATCTCGCATCTCCTGGAGTCTTAGCACTTGGAAGAGGGGAGAGTCACTCTGCTATTATTCTGTTTGCAATGGGATCTGTAGATGAAGTTGTGCTTCGTGAAGTTGCAAATTTTAAGCCTGAGGTGAACTATTCTATTTGACTCTTTGAAAAACAAGATTTCCATTGTTTAATCTATAAAGCAATTGGCAATTTCAATGGATTCAAGTCTCGATAGACACTTTATTTTTTGGAAAGATACTTTTATTATTAATTTTAGTATACAGTTACAATATTACAATTACAGATACAATATTGCAAATTACAATAAGAGTTGAGGTTGTTATTACGGTCGTTAGGCATATTTAACTGTAACTGGTTGCGGATATTTTGTAGGAACCGTATGTTTTTCCGAGAAACGACTCTCGAGGTTTCGTTGAATTCTTGTTCAACATCATCAGGAAGACGACCTTTACCCGCGGAGGTAGAGGGCAGACTGATTAATGCTTCCGAGGGCGTAAATTAAAATAAGTTTTTTTTTTCAAACTAAAACTACCCAATTCAATAGAGAAATTAATTCTCGTGTTTGAATTGGGGGGTACTGCCGATTAAGATTAGATTGGTATAAATAGTATATATATTTTTTTTTTAAAGTAAGATACACATACATTAGTACATATAATAAGGACTTAAGTTTTAACTTTCTTAAAATAAATTAAAATTTGTAGTTGTTGTTGGAGCTGCATAATACATAATTGCTTGATCTGGGATTTGAAGATTTTATAATTTTTTTCTATTTTGATTTTATGAGAGAGGGCATCAACAAAAATTATACCTTGTTTTTTTATTTTTTAAGTAACAAATTTAATTTGTTTTTAAAGTATCACGAAAGACAATATTGTAAGTTACGGTTTGATAACAAAATGTTCCTTTTTACAAATAACAAGAAGTATTTTAGAGGCGGGATAGTTTATATAAGTTTAAACTTAATAAACACTTTTTGCCTTCACGGTTACTCCAAATGTTAGTGCATACTCAGCCAATGCTGAATCATTAATATGAAAATAGTCCGTTATTTTTTTTAAAAGAATACCTGCCGAATCAACCAATGTGTGGATTGACTACAGCCACACTTCAGAAAAGAATGTCCGTTTGCAAAGGTTTAGCCATTGCTTCATGGATTGATTTGAGACTTAAAGAACACGCACCTGAAGCTACTGCGATATTCATTACATTTTGTTTTTCCAGATTTTTCATTCCTTCTTTCCATTTTACAAGGATCCTGATAAGGAAGGATTCATATTTTTAAATACCTGTTTACAACCAGCGAGTAGAGGAAATATTAAATTACGAAATGATGATCCAACATATCCACCAATTATCGATCCAAATTATTTATCCAACATCAGCGATATTGAATGTATAATAAAAGGTTTAATTATTATTTTGTTGCTTCTTTTTTTGATTTTGACCTTTAAAAAAATGATTCTGTTAAAAGTATCTATTCATTCTTTGTAATTTCAGCCATTCGATTGACAATAGAAGTCTTAAAAACTCCGACATTTAAAAGGCTTGGTGCCGTCTTACATTGGCCCATGCTGGATGATTGCAGTTCTATGTGGATTCAAGGGAATATAACTGACGACTATTTGGAGTGCATCATAAGATTTGGAGCTCTCACCGGACACCATGCAGCCGGCACTTGCAGTATGGCGGGAGATTCTCCAGTTGTCGATCCATCTCTTAAGTTAGTTTAATATAACATTTATAAATAATTTCGAACCTATCAAAAGTGATGTACTTTTATTATATGTTTTGGCCACAAGTTAAGTCTGTGAGAACAGTATAATATAGTGTTAGTAACAGACATTGTTCTGTAGAGAAATATGCATTTTTAAACCTCATCATTATTTGTGCCATATGATTGCGTTAATGACAGAAATTGTTACATACTGAATCATCATTTTTTTACCTCATTATTTAATACCTCTTAATTATTTGTGCCATCTGATAGTGTTAGTGATGGACATTGTTAGGTAGAGAATTATGTATTTTTATCCTATTTATTAGAGATTATACATTAATATATTGTGAGTGATCTTTTTTACATTTTTTAAGTTAAAAAAATATTACTGATAGTTTTCTGAATTTTTTCCTGCCTATTATTTTAATATTTTTTATTTTTGATTTAGGGTTCGCGGAGTTCAAAAGCTGAGTGTTGTGGATGCCAGTATTTTACCAACTCCCGTAAGCTCACCACCTAATTCTGTTATTATCGCCATTGCAGAGAGGGCTGCCCATGTTATAAAGGAGAGACATAATTATGCATAAAATTTGAACTTGTATCCATAAATAAGTATATAATAAACATATTTTTTGTATATGTACATCAGATTATTATTTTTATTATTGCTCCGATATACCTATGTTATTATTGCTATTTTCGCATTATAATATTTATAATGTTTAATTAATTAATATTTTTGATTGTCCATACACATTATCTTATATTATATAGATCTTAACATTGTAACATTTCTACATAATTAAAAATAAAAATTACCTTGTATTTCCGATTGTGAAGTACTTGTAATGATAAAAATAGATTTATTATTAAATTGATTAATTCATGCATATACACAAATGTACATAAACAGTAGTAATGAATAAAGCGTTATTTTAACCGGTTATTTTCGGTACAGTTATTTGGTATTTGTATCTGATTGTATCGAAAATTGTTAACTAACATGATAATACTAATATAATATGATAACTAACCTAATATGGTTGCCTAGTACCGCTTGTTGCCCTTAGAATTGCAAAAAATCAGTGGCCTATCATTGACACAATCAGATACTAATTTCAAATTACGGTTAATGTGTCACCTGTTAAAATACCATCACTAATAAACGGACACAATGAAAAAATTCACTTTAAGTCATTTGTAGAGAATAACTTTTTAAAATTTTTGCAAGGTTTTTATTACACTTGTATTAAAGTGAATCAAATTACTGTAATAATAGTTCAACTTTTTGCAAAAAATAAATATGAAATATTTTAAAAAATGCAAACTTTGATATTGCATATCTCCATAACTATTGATATTAGGTCATGGTTGCTTGAACATTTTAGACTCATAACATAGTCAGGAATCTACCTGCCAAGTTTCTGCTGCTACCTCTGGTACACCCTGTAGTTATAGTTGGCAGCCATAGGTATTGATTAAGGAGGAGTACCTACCTAGACATTTCGAAATAATCGATTTTAAAAATTTTGCATTTTCTTAAAGCTCGGGATCTTAGAATGTCTGGTGAAAATTTCAAACAAAAATTTAAAAAAAAAAGGTTATAGCTGATAACAGTGGCATTCCTTTTTGGCTACGCGCTGCGCCATATGACGCCGCGCTACACGCAGGTGGCTGCCAGTTGGGCTCTTTCATAATAGAAACGTAAGACCTGTTTGTAGTTTGTAAAGAGTGCTCGATGATATGGAAATTCTAAGCAAGGTGGAGTACTTATATTATGGACCTGGAATCAATGATTTTATGTCAGTTGAAAGATTTCGCGATTTATTCATTGCTCAATTTTCAAATGCGTTTTACTCGAAGCCATGTTTTGAAAATTGGTGATCAAAATATCTCGGCAGCCACTGAACATTTGAACACAAACACCGAAATTTCTAGTGGTTATTCTATACATAATTATCTAATCTTTGTCGCAGGATTTTTTTTAAGTGACCTAGTTTTTTTTTATTGGCATAGTAAACCCAAATTTTTCCCTAAAAAACGCTATTTTAAATTCAAACGCCCGCCATTTTGTCAAAAATCAATATTTCCAAAAAAAACCTACGTCAAAGACTAAGTTACGGTGTCAATTTTGATAATCTTTTTGTTTTTTTTTTATACTGATGATTACAGATGAAATGGGAGTGGTCACCGCGGGGGACCTTTTTTTTCAGCAGTCGACATTTTCGGCCAATGTTGAATATTTTTTTTTTAAATTTTTAACACAAAGTACTTACGTTCTTTCATGTAAAAATGATACCAATACCATAATTTATATAGGTTTTCTTTAAAAAAATTCACAAAAATTACCTTTTTTCACGCTTCTTAGGCAGGTAATCCAAACACCAAAATATATTTTTCTTTTCCTTATACATATAACCTACATTTGACTATTGTTTTGTATTTATACGAGAATGACAAAAGCTTTAATTACTTCAAAGAAGTCACTTATACATACTTGTAAAAATAATCTATAATTGTAGTAGAGCATAAAGGCAGAGTGTGAGAGAGTGATGCAGCTGTGTCGCTATATTGAGTGGAATATATGTATATCTGGAAAGGTGGGGCAAGAGAACTAAAGAGTTTTAGAATAAAAACATGCTAAAGTTTGTAATTTTTAATATTTTATTTAAATTTAAACAAATATAAATACATACTCATGATGACTATAAATTGATATCAATAATTAAAAATACAAAAAGAATACAATAGGTAATAATAAAATATTTAAAAAATCTGAGTTTATTCAATATGCTACGTGAGTTGAGATAAAACACATAAATTTAAAAATAAATGCATATTTTTAACTTTATTCAAGGTAGGATTATCCCAATTGCTTAGTATAATATTATTTTACAAATTATCGATCATATTTGTAAAGGCAAAAATATGAAATTAGACTTAATTAGAACTTCATTATTAAATTAAGTAT
The DNA here is from genome assembly GCA_016648135.1 of Agrypnia vestita. NCBI lineage: Eukaryota > Metazoa > Arthropoda > Insecta > Trichoptera > Phryganeidae > Agrypnia > Agrypnia vestita. Next base: position 19,594 of record JADDOH010008068.1, on the reverse strand, counting down.
TACTTGGCTTTGTTATTAAAACAGGGTGACAGTACTTTACAGGGAGATTCCTGCGTAAATTGTGAGATGAAAACATTTAAACAACAATGTCCTAATATAAACAATTATGGAGATAAGATCAACTTTTATGAAAGTTTTACAGAAGATGTCAGAAATATGAAAAAATATGCTAAGTTTGAAGTAGCTTAGCTCCATAACATTTTCGACTCGTAATTAAGAAAACTACTTGTAAAGTATTGTGGACTAGCTCTATTAAATTTTGTATTTACTTAAAATATCCTGGCAACGACAGAAAATCAATAGTTTTTATAATCATTATGATGAAACACCATAATTATCGATTTAAAACAAAATATTTTATAGCATTGTCCTGGTGGCTATCCGGAAGGAACACACAACCTTTTAAATAATAGACATAAGTACGTACCTGTTGCTATGCCAGTTATTTACTTAATTTTTTTATCTTACTCACACATCAAGGTAAATAAGTATTCTGCATTTTATAAAGAGTTCATGTAATTCTTCTAAATTAGTTACAGTTTTTATCACACACAGAATCACCTTTTTTGTATCAAAAAAAGGTGGTCAAAACTAATATCAATTTTGTAAAAAAAAAAATACTTACTAGTGCTTATATTTTTCTTACGAAATTTAAAATATTTACATATCTGTATTTCACATTTTTGTGTGCAATGTTATGTTAACTAGAGTCAAATATATAGGGAAATATTAAAAAATTATTTATTCTTAATATTAATAATCAACTATCGCTATATCACAGAGTGAACATAAAATTTTCTTAATACATTTAGGTGTCAATAGTTGTAATATGTGCCCGTTAAATGTCCTTTCGCTCAGTGTAAATCTCTATGAATCTGCAAATAAACAATATTGTACAATTAGTTTGTTTTTAAAAAAAATATTTGTTTAAATGTGCACATTTATTATAAACGAATTATACGAAACGAACGAAAAATAAATAAATTTCTACCCCATTCATAAATTGTTTAGCTATGAGTATTTGTTTTTTAATTAATTTAATTAAAATCCAAAGTATAAAATTTATTTCCAACTTATAAAACTTGAGGTTTAAAATAAAATGATGAAAACAAATTGAGTTTGATTTATAGTGCAATAATCTTTTTAAGACCAAAGGTTTTAAATTTTTTATAATCACATGGCTTAGTGGTAGGTTTCAGAACAGAACTGTAAGGTTCAATCGTCTGTAGAATACTGAAAATTATTTTACGAAAAACAGAAGATTAAATTTAAATATACAACATTGAAAATCGTGTTTAGTCCTGTCTCTGCAAGGTCGAAAATTGCGTGTAATCACACACATGGTTTGGCGCGTAAACAGGCTCATAGTTTTTAAAGGGTTAACGTGTGCGTGCCGATAACACGTGAGGTGTCTTAAAATAGCTGTGCGCTACAGCAGGTCATTTTAAGCCACAGCATAGAGATATCATTCAGTATCAAGAATGAGTATTCCATTCAGATTATATAAATAACATAGCCCTTTCTCAATACAGCACAATAAAAGTCATTAAAACCTATACTGTATTTTTTACATGATACCACATTTGAATTTTTTTAAGAATCTCTTTAGTAAATAATGTCGTGGAGCAGTTAGCAGATAAGACAGGATGTGAATAAATCAAAATAATGGGTTCAGCGAGTAAGAGATATAGCGATGACATTCGCTAGTCGGAACCAAACCAACTGACAATTTCGGTTATGAAACATTTTAAAGAGGGTTCCGACGGAGCTCTTACTCACACTCATGCGCCTCACGAAGCAGTGCTAGTGATAGATAGAATACTTTTATGTTATTATCAGTTTCTGAGATCAGGCTACTTATTTATCGTGTATCTCTTTTTTTCCTGAGATCTTTGAAACTGTGAGATATTCACCGCTATCTTAAAAAGAATAAATATTGCATTTGTTTTTTTAAGATAGCGACACCAGAACTGGCGATATCAGTGACAGATGCAAATTCAAGATAAGCTTCTCTCGGTGTAGGTGGTTCGCCATTCTGAAACATTTGATACTTTATCTGGTCAATAGTCCTGATACTAATTCCTCAAAAATAAGGGTGACAATATTCCATGGTTTTTAATGTTGATGTTACAGAATGACAACGCATTGTAGATCACTGCATGAGTTTGGGCGTTAATATCCTCATTCAACTCGATCAATTAACATTTTTAAACAAAGCCTCCATCTCAACTCGAACAAAGTTAGAAAGTAACTGATTATTTAGCAAATAACCAGGTCCTAATGACATTGCATTCGCAGCAAAAGAACATTGAACAATAAGAGCGCTTGAAACATACTCTCCTCAAAGTAATTCATCGACTGTGCATACGCAGGTAGAAAATTATTGACATAGCGTTTGCAGCATTGCACATCCCTACTGGTACTATGATTTATGGTCACAGTCTTCAGTGTGTATGGGCCCGACTATAGTTACATAAGTATCATAAATCTAAATATAATCATTTTGTTGTCTGTCTGTCGATCCGTAACTTGCTGGAATTACATTAGATAATTATCGTGCAATCTGCGTGCGGCTACCTAATTAGCCCTACCTAATTATACGGTCTTGACATTTTTATATTATTATTTAGTTTAAGGTTTAAGCAAATATACTCAATTTAAAAATATAATTGGACATAATAAGTCATATGTCCATTGATACAATTTTTATTGTGTCTCATCCACAGAAAAGTAAATCTACCAGCTTACAAATATTCAGAGACAAACAAGAAAGCATGCATTAAGCAATAGAGTGGTCAATATGTGGAACAGTTTGCCTGAGGGCGTTGTGCCTGCAGTCAGCGTCAACCAATTTAAGAATAGGCTGGATATTCAAATGAGAGAGTGATATGGGCCTAATTAAGCTGCCTGCCCATTATCAATAATAATAATAATTTTACTCTAAAAATTATAAAATATACTCACCAAGGTATGTGGTCAATAGAAACATAAGAACGAAACCAAACATTGTTGCCATCAATTGAACTAAGCCGGCATATCTTTTAGAATGGTGCCATTTTGCTCTTTCTCTAGGTAGCACTTCGCTCACTGTAACATATAGTAGGGTGCCGGCAGCTAGTGACTAAAATAGAACAAATATTTGTGGAATATTTATCAGAATACATATTGTTAAAAATTCTCAAAAAACTTAGTAAAAAATATCCACTCTGCTTTTAACTCAGTTATAAATAAATACATACATGTATCTCAATTTCGTCAATTAGATAATGGCAGTTTTACATGTGACAACTCAATTGTGCTCAAAGAAACAGACTGACAGAGAAAGAATATACATGTTGTTGGGCTGAAGAGTTACAAGATTATTTTGGTTATAATTTATTTATTTAATTGATTAGTTTTATGATCATAACAATTTTTTTTTGTTGTTTACGTGTAGGTATATACAAGTTTAGGTTTGGTTAAACACAACAATGCAAATAATAAATAGGTAGGCACTTTATGTTTTTATTAAAAAAGTAAAGTTTCTGCTTCGGAAAAGACACTAGTTAAGAATATACAAAAGTAATTTAAAATGTAAAATATAAATAAATAACGAACAAATATAAACAAAATTAACATGGTACTTGTTTATCTGATTTTATGTAGATAAGTATGTCATTTATCAATGTCATCATTGATAAAATAAAATCATTTGTTATCAATGTCATCAATGAAACCTAAAAATAATTATCTTTCCTTGGACAACTGAAATATGTAATAGATAAAACACAATACAACCATGATATCTACTTCAGGATTTTTTAATGTTTACCTGTAACACACCAAGTGCAAAATGAGTCCAAAACTCATTAGATTCTTCAACAAACATTCCAGCTCCAATGCCAACAACAGAGCCCAGGCTGAATATGGAGATGGCCACGATATGTGAACAGATTTTCCCCCTCCTGGTGACAGATAATTCCACACCTAGACAAAATCCTACAACTAGTTTGTGCGAAGCCACTGCTCCCGCAAGTAATAGGACCTAAAAATAATGAGATATTAAGATACAAAATAATATAACAAATTTATTTGAAAATTAAAGATAATACCTTTTATTAAAGGGTCTTCTCAGTAATTTTCAAATAAATTTGTTATGTTTGTTATATAATTTGTCATAATATAAAAGTAAATGGGCCTAAAAATAACAAATATTGATACATAATCAAATAACAAATTTATTTTATAACATGTATATCATATATATGTCATATCCGTGTTACTCTGGAGTCGTGATCCGAATATTAAAAAAGTAACCCATAAAAACCAAGTTTTTATTATGCTCCCTTTCTTTGTAAAATATAACAACAATTAAAGACGAATTAAAACATATAACACTAAACTTACAGTAATTTAATATATTTCTAAAATGTCAGATGTTTTGAGCTTTGATAAGACACTTCATGCTTTGAAGATTAAATTCTAAAAACATTTGTCAGTCAATTTAGATTTTCGACGTTCGTAGTGAAGTACCTATTATGGACGGAGTAATTCAAATTTAGAAAATATTCCGCGACGTTATCGGGCCGCTATGCTGGTAATCAAACTTTTCTAATGATTCCAATTTGAAAAAAGCAATAAAATTTCTAAAAATGTGAAATTATACTGTAATTATTATTTTTTTTTAAAGAAAATTTGATAGATCTTCTTGTTGATCGTTGCCACGAGTCTACTTGCCAAGTTTCAACTCGATTGGATCACGGGAAAAGGGTTAAAAATTGATCCAAAGTTTTTTCACCCGGCAAGCCGGCAAGCAAGCAGACGCCACGAGTTAAAAGAAAGGAAGTAAAAAAAGCCACATATATGGAGGCATTTGAAATATGTCTGTATCAACATTTTTGTATGATCTCCTGGATTAACCACATTACCAGTAAAGAAAAATTAAGACATGAATGAATATATTAAGAGAATAATTACAATCATCAAACAAAGAAAAGCTGCATACTTCGGACACATACTGAACAATGAGAAATATGATTTCTTAAAACTCATTGTGCAAGGGAAGATATAAGGCAACAAATGATATCTTGTCTGTGTAACCTCAGATCTGTATCCAAAATGATTTTATGTGTATCTATCATCTTTATTATCTTTGTATTATTATAATGTTAGATTTATTATCTTTGTATGTATTATATTATCTTATACTCTTTATAACCAATTATCTTATACATATTGCACAGGATAAAGCAGAATGTACTGCTATTTGGTCGCCAACCTTTGTTAGAACACAGACATGAAGAAGACCAAATATATAATATATGATTGAAAATAATATTAAAAAACACTGCAGTAACTGTAAATATGTGAAATCAAAGCATAGATTACGATACAAAAATGTAGATAGGTGGAGATATGGAATGATTTATTGAAGATATTATGGAAGTGGAACAGTATTGAAAATTCTTAACATGCGTAAATGGAAACATTTGGTAACAAGTAATCAGATTTGACACACATTGATAAAGCAAGATAACAAAACATTCCACGTGTGTCTGTCTCTGTTTCATCCTCTTATAGGTATCCAACGAAAATAAAATTTATAAAACGTTTGCTGAACAATGCTTGAACTGCGGCCAGTGAAGTCCTGACTGTATGGGCAGTAGCCCCACCCCGTCTTGCTGGAACCTTATATTTTCCCTGATGATTCTTCTTTTTCGGAGTTCTATCTTCAGGAAAATTATTTACCATGTTTACGTACCAAATAGAATTAATGGTTACTGCGTTTCCATCTTTTTCGAAGTAATATGGGCAAAAAATCCCACATTTGCCCCAAACTGTCACTTTTAGGCTGTGTAACGGTCTGTGAAACGATTACCCACGAGGATTATCTGAACTCCAGTATCGACAGATGTGTTTATTTACCACCCTATTTAAGGCTGGACCTCGGTTCGGAGACAGTTCGGCGAGATTTGATTCCCAGTTTGTATAAAATATCCATTTTATTTAACACATAAATATGTCCAATGACCGTAATAATAACCTTAACTCTTTAAAGACAAAGGGAGGTTCAGAAACACAACTATCCTTTCTACGAAAATAATGATAACATGTTTGAAAAAGATTATCTGGCAATAATACTGGTAACTGTAATTGAAAAACATGTGTGTTGTCAAAAACTTACCAAGAAAAAATTATCAAATACTCAGCAAAAAAATCTCCACTCTGGTTTTAAACTCAGTTATAAATACATACATGTATCTCAATTTCGTCAATTGGAAAATAGCAGTTTTACATCTGACAACTCAATTGTGATCAAAGAAACAGACGGACGAAATGCATGTAGCTGATACTTTGGGCTGAGGAGTTACAAGATTAGAGAATGTTCAAAATGTTTATATTTGTGATATTGTGAGGTAGGTACCTTCCAATTCTTGAAAAAATAGACCAACTTAAATGGTAATACGAAGATAGGATCACATGCTCATTAAACCATGAGCGATGTGGCTAGGGTTCACTCGGCGGTAATCTTAAAAATTCAAATGTGTCCGAGGATGCAACCCAGGACAAAACCAAGTAAAACAGAATGATTGAAGAAGCCAACCTAGGATGACCGGGAGAAGGCAAGAACAAAGAAGATATTGGCTAACGTGGTGTAAGAATTGGTGATGATATTAATAAATAAAGATTAACGCTTGTGTTATGAAAAATAGGACTAACTTGTCGGTGTCCTGGAATGGGGCTCGAACCAACAATCACTGGATTACTAGGCGAGCTACTTGTGTACTTAAAAATTATTCCGTATCGTGGCTGCTAATGGCTAAAAATATAGTATATTATCATTGGGGAAAACTTCATCTGGCAGTGGAAAGAAAACTGCTGATAATGGCGATAATTCTTTATCAAAATGAATAAATTCTTGCTTCTTAAAAGTTATGAAATTGTACATTACTTCAGATAACTAAAAAATATTTTCTAAACTTTAATTTCGACGACTTCAAGATTAGATAACAAACGAACAATACTTATACATATTTGTGTGTATTGCACACAAATAATAAAATATAACATAGTTAACGGTAAAAAAATAAAATTGATTCAACCTGTCTAGGCAAGGGTTGTGTATACACGACGGAGCATTGAATGCACAACTTGGGCACGGAACAGGTTAAAAAAACATACATATTGATTTCTTTCTCATTAAAACCAATTATTGAAGTTACTCAAATTAATGTGTACATATAATATTTCTATACATTAAATCATACATATCTAAATGTACAATTAGTATTTTAAAATTATCTATTAATAATTTAAAAATAATATAATAATGACATCTCACTTTTTTAACATATTTCATACAATTTCGTTATATTTTAATAGTGGCAATGGCAATGCGGGCACTGCAGGCATCATTTTTAGCAATTATAAAATAGATATATAATCATAAAATATTAATAAATTTAAAACTTTGATATATTCTAAAACTATTATTAATTTTTCTATCAATGCAGTGTGAAGCAGACAGGGACAAAGCTTCTTAGCCCTGGGAGCCCGGAATCATTCAACTCAACAAGTTCAACATGGCGGCTCTCATAGCCCAGTGGGCATGACACTGGCTTCTCACACCGAGGGTTCCAAGTTCAATTCCCGGTGAGGTCACAATTAATCTATGTGATTTACTCAAGCCTGGGTGTTTCGCGATGTATTTTCTTCTATGATTGGGCCTCTTGGCCTGTTGAAGCGTAAATAAAATAATAATAACAACAATTACAAAATTTCTTGATAATATAAAAATTGTATATTTTAAATTTAAATAAAATAAAAAATTTCATGGTAGCATTGAGGAGTAGTATGTACTAACAACCTCTGATCAGTTGTTGATACAACTACTTATACTATATATTTTAGAGGTATGTAAAATTCACAGCTGTGGAGTGGATGGCATTTTAAACAGAAGCAAAAATCTCCCTTTTCTTAAAATTATGTTTTATTTGATCATGTATATACGATTATTTTTTTTTAAATGTATTTCAAAAGTATATTTATTAAGCCCAACAAACCCTACATCAATATCTTTATTTATAATCTCATAAAAAATTAATGAAAATGGCCTTTTATCGAGCGCCTAAGGTATCTCAGTACTTGATTTTGACAACCGGTTCACGCAAGAGGCCATCACTATATTTAAGCTATATTGCAGGCTTAGCCCGCAATCTATATACTTTTTAAATCCTATAAAATATATCTAAATTTTAAAACCATAAAATTATAACAAAAAAGCAGACATACAGGGTGTCTCATAACTAGTAGCAAACACATTGAAGGAGTCTTCTTCATTCAATTTTGAATAGAAAATATTCTTTGCACTTTGGGTGAAATCTCGACACCACGGAGATAAGCAACATCAAAGTTTGCATTTTTTTAAAAATATTTCTGACTTATTTTCTGTAAAGTATTTGAGTATCACTACAGTAACTTATATGGAATATTAAAAATTCATTCGCTTTGATACAAGTCAAATAAAATGACAAATACAAAAAAATATATTTAAAATTTCTGCAAGGTTTTAATAATTTAATTTATTATTATTGTTATTTTACGCTTTAACAGGCCAGTAGGCCCAATTTCAGAAGCAAAAATATCACAAAACGCCCAGGCTTGAGTAAATCACATAGATAAATTGTGACCTCACCGGGAATCGAACCCGGAACCCTCTATATGAAAAGTTAGTGTCGTACCCACTGGACTAGGAGAGCCGCCTTTTTTTGACTTGTATCAAAACGAATGAATCTTTAATACCCCTTATAAGTTACTGTAAGTTACTGAAAATAAGTAAAAAATATTGAAAAAAAAAAATGCAAATTTTGTTATTGTTTATGTCCATAACTGCCGGCATTTCACCCAAAGTGTAAAGAATATTTTCAATTCAAAATTGCATGAAGAAGATTCCCTGAATTTTTTGCTACTAGCTATGAGACACCCGTATAAAATCATAGAAAAATTTACATACTTTACTACTGACGCTCTGCAGCCCAATCGCAAGCCCTTCGAGCACCGAATGGAGTAATAACGCCATTAAAAGGCCGATAGATCCGGCTGCGCTCTGCAAGCAGGGTTCGTCATGGCTCACGTGACAAGAGTTGAGGGTGTCTTCCGCCCTCTCTCTTCTTCCATTTTCTGCGGATTCACAAGCACCATAATGACTGTGAGCTCTTTCCAGCTGATGACCGTGTCCCTGATGGTCAATTAAAAAACTGCCCTCCCTATTATTATTACCGTTATCGTTTTGCCTGCTGTCGATTCTATCCTCACAAAGGAAATGGACGAATTCATCTACAAAATATATTAGGAAGAAACCCCCACAAACGGCGAGTTCAGAATATTCGGGTAACGTTTGTCTGGCTTCGGGCAGCATGTGCAGCAGGGCAGTGGCCAGCAGCACTCCGCCTCCCCAGCACAGGAGACACGACAGGAACAGTGGACAGCGCTGCCTGGTCACCGGGCTCAACCAAACTGGCAATATTCCGGCCAAAAAACTGCCAACTCCCAAAGACACCATTGAAATAATTTTCGCTTCGTCCAGATCCATCTCAGTTGTTATATTTAAATTATTTAAAAATACGAAAATTCTAAACTGAACTTCCTTAATCCGCGTTCCGGTGTCCTGAAAAATAAAAAAAAATTGTCGATAAATAAATGCTTTTGCACTATGTAATATTTGTGGGGTATAGTAGCAAAGGCAGCAATTTTCAAAAAATGTTTTGTACGCAACTACCGAGGATTACTAATTTAAAATGTGCTAAATTCTAGATTTTATGTATTATACCTTCCGAAATCATGTTTCCCATAATTTAATTTTATAATTTTCCTATAAAATCTCCAATTCAGTGCATTATAAATTAGTAATCCTCGATGACTGCACTATTTTTTTTGGATATTGCTGCCTTTGCTTTTATACCCCACATTTAATTTTAATATGCATTCACATTTTGAAAACTGTAATTTTTAAATACATAGATAGGTTTAAATATTTTATAATCAAAAATTGAGTCATATTCCCACAATGTAATAAATACTTATTGCAACGATGCACTAAGTTATAAAACAAAAATTAACGCACTGGACTCTTTACCAAAAATTAATATTTACTTATATCTAAACACAATCGCGAAAAAACCCACTAGATATCTAATAATAAATAATACGTCAATCATGACACCCGGCGCAAACGATTGACAATAATTTGACATGCCTAATTATTTATAATACTATTGCTAACTTTATTGAAGTAAATTCAACACCACAGAACAACACCGCACAATTAAAGTCTCACAAATGAAATTTCTTATCATGTAACGCGCAGATACCTATGGATACCTAATAACAAATACGAATAAAAACAATGATATCAGATTTTGCCAGGGCTGGCATAGGCATTTTGCCACCTGAGGTGAAGTTAAAACTTTATTATTATTATTACACATCGGACTATTTATTCTTTACAAGAATTTTTCCCGGTACTAGCTGGAAAAATTGGGAAAATTTCGTCTGTTTTTAAATATATTCTTTATTAAATTGAAAAATTAACACTTTGTTTTAATGACATTAATTTTTATTGTAAAAATTCAACATGTTTCGGCAGCGATGCTCCCTCTTCGGCACAATAAATGTACTAAAATCATAGAAAAGAGACAATATACTAAAATTGTTTTTCAAGTATAAACAGATTAGTTATGATGGGAGGGAGTTAATAGGAGGCGTGGTTTCAAATTAAGTATAAAGTTATTACAATAGAAATAGGTGTCTATTTACATTTTTTTTATTATTTATAATATTTAAGTTTTTATTAATACTTTTTTCTAATTTATGATATTTATAGGTTATCCAAGTGAAAACCCCTCGTATTAGTATGTAAAATTTTGAAAATGGTATTTAAAGCAAAAAGCGATTAGATTCTATTTGATGATTTGAAGATTCTGAATAATTATTATTGTTAAGACATCTCAAATGCTCATGTCTCTAATTTCAAATTTGTTCCTCTATAAAAATAGTTACAATCCATACAATTACAGCTGTTTTCATTGTATTTATTTTTAGTCACGACCCCCTCCGAAAATATCTAGTCTGTCTATACTTGAAAATTAATTTTAGGACATTAGTTGTTCTGAAAAAGGGATGTTGAATTTTTAAAATAAAATTTGAGCGTTTTTTTAATTTACTTTAATTTAACCTCTATAAAATATAAACTCGACAACAATTTTTTTTTCATCAAAAATTCTTTATTTTCGTATTTATGTAGGCTTACGTATATTTGCGGCGTCACGACTGGACACGACGAGTAAATCTTTTTCAAACGATAAAGCTTTAATAAGTAGTGGTTAGTAGGTAATTGAAAAGAAGAGTCGAGAAGCTGCTGCGGGCTACCCAAGATAGGATATTTAAGAAGAAGATAAGTAAGTAGGTAATTAAAATGTATTTTCGAGTACCTAATCATTTATTTTGGTAAAGAATAGACGAAATTTGGGACTGGGAACTTTAGTTAATTCTTATGTGAAAAATTCGTTTGATATTCGTCATTTTTGATGTCCATCATTCCCTCTGGAATAGATTAATGACAAATATTGAAGGTCGACTGTCCAATTTTAAAATACGTAATTTTGCACATTTTATATGTTCGTGTAAATACAATTTTTGCAATCAATAATAAGTATCACTTCTATCAAATATATCAAATTTTGTAAAAAATATAGTATTGTACAAATTAAACTGTAAATACGTACCAGAAGAATTTCCGTTTTTGTTCATTTAAATATTTCATTTTAATTTACAAAACACTCGTATTGTTATCACATTTTTTATTTATTTAATGCTGATGAGTGTCTAGTAAAAAGTTTTGTGGTGTCTAGTAAGAAGTTACTTATATTATGTAAAAAATAAGGATACTAATTTAAGAACAGAAATAATAAAAATATAATTAACACTAAAAAATTATTGAAAATATCTGTTACGTACCTACACTTTTTTATCAGAATGTAGTGTTATCTGGTCGATGGTTTAAAGAACAAATAATGAGGCACCATTACATGGACTTTAGACTAAAGACACAGATTTTAATCAGTGATTTATCGAGAACGCATGAAGCATACAATTTTCGGCGGAGCGAGATGTCATTCGTTGTCCGGAATGAATATCAGAACTGAAGAACACTATACAAAATTCAAGAAACACATAAAACAAATAGAATGCATAATTAAAACAAAAATTAGTAAGAATTTAAAAAAATAACGGTACAACGAAAATAATTAGTATATACTTGAATCACTAATATTTATTTTATGATATTTGTATTTCTCTACTGTTCCATTATTAACTTATACATACTTATCATTCATGCTCTTATATATCATGTACTCCTGTCCCCAAACACAAGTTTTAACTTTTCTGGGGACAGTTAAACATGTATTAAAAAAATGTAATATTTTTTATACATTTTGTACCCACTATTCTATTAGTTTCATTAAAAAAATCAATTGATGCATATCGACCTTGACTGCCAAACCTCCGATACGCGAAAGCAAAGTATCATAGGTGTAAAAATCTGCTGAACACCTCAATTTTGTATAAAATGTATTTTAAACAATTTCTTTTAATTTCACATTATCTATTTATAAATTACAAAAAAATTACGCCCCATACAAAAAAGCAATTTTTCAAAAAATCTGGTAGAAATTTAGCTCTGCATTACTGATGGTCAAACCGTTATTTTAACCGGCTATTTTCGGTACAGTTATTTGGGGTTTGCATTTGATGATTGCTAACTAGGATATAACTAATGTCTAGTGCCGATGGTTGCATGTAGAATTGCGAAAAATTAGTCGCCAATTATCGATGCAAACGGATACTAATAAAAAAAACGGTTTGTTGTCACCGGTTAAAATACGATCACTAATTTACATATAAAATTAGCGTTAAATAAAAAAAAATTACTTTGTTTACATCATTTTATTAGATCTAATATCTACGTGTATACAAGTTATCCTGAAGTAGAGAACATTGCTCTCGAAACATGTAGATATTCGTCTAAAAAGTTGTATAAACAAAATAATTTTGATTTTATTTAATTAATTATGTCATCACAAAGTGAAAATCTACTTTTAGAAGAACTGATTTTCGAAAAATTAATAAAATGAACGTATTTGTCCACTTTTATATCATTTTTTTATCTTTAAAAAAATAGGAACATTTTTAAAACTTTGAATTGCAGAAAAGAGTATTTTCTATGCTTTGGTACAAAAATACAAACATGTATTTGTGGTAGATGTCCGAATTTACATAGGAAACGTCGAAATAATCGTGCATTATTTTTACGCTCTATTAAATTTTACAATATTTTATAGGTACCTACGTACCTAGTAATATCCAAAAAGGAAAGAATGGTTGAATTATTTTTAAAATTTAAAAGATCGAGGAGGTGACAGCCCTAACGCATATTCGGCATTTACGAGCAAACTCAATAGCCATTTAGATTACATTTTGCTCAGCGGATTGTTTTAAATATTGTAATTACTTATTAGTTATTCTAACATTATCAAAATAGTAACAAGAATGATATTGTTATTCGGATTACGCGTTTTTTTTCGTGTACACGGAATACGTAATATCAATATAATATTCTTACTTGAGTGCTTGGGCCACGAAACACGGGAGTCTCGCGGGATAAGGATAGAACTCTCGACCATTCAATCACTAGGCGAGTATCTTACTGCTAGATTAAACAAACGTCAACGTATTATATTTATTTACGAAGTAAGTGGTACAAAGGTTATATTATTAATCAATAATAATACAAATTATGTACATTTTCATGTTCTACGTATATTATCTTGTGTACTTACCTAGTACCTAAACTGCGTACTTATATCAAATGAAATTAGTTTTATAGATTTTTGAAGTTATCTTTCTTGGCGCAATGAGGGTAAATTTTTTACTATAACAGAAGTTGCGCATGCGCAGCGTGCGCATTGTACCGAGAATGCGCATAGCAAGAAGCAGCACGTAGCCGGACATGTAGCGAAAATGTGAGACCACGAAATGCGCTTGAAATTAGTGTTTAGTAATACCTAAATATAATCATTTCGTTCAAATTCTTGGCTAAAAAAACGAAATTACACGGCTGGAGAAAGACTTGAACCTCGGACGCGCGGACGGCAACTACATGACATAGCCTCCACCGATTTTCTCTATCCCATCAAAAATATACTATAATAGCAGGGCTTATCTAAGACGCGACATTAATTTTAAAAAAAAACAATTATTTAAAATATTCAAGATTGCATTTCTGTAAGTATGAGTTTTAATTCTTTTCATGAAACTCGATAAAATAGTCTACAATGATCAGTGTAGATTTTTACAATTAAATACTTCGAGTATTGAATTTCGGAAATATATAATTTTGTCTTTATTTTGTTTATAAGTATAATTTTAATTATCTTTCCAATAATTGGCTTCATAGCCATTACCACGATCCTTAAGTGTTCTATTTCATTTTGAGGTTCTATACCTCTAAAAGAACACCTTGTTTGCATATTTTATTTACAAAGACTTTGTAAGACGGCGGAATAAATTTAATCTTTGAACATTATCACACTTTTTGCCGTACTTTGGTCGCTTGATTTTGGTATCAAACTAATGCTTTCACCTATAATAATAATAATAAAATGATAAAAACCCTGAAAAATCTTCAATTGGAATGTTTTCCAATTGGAGATTTGAAGGTTTTTATTATTTTATTTGACTTGTATTAAAGGGAATGAATTTTTCATATTCGATAAAAGTTACTGTAATTATAGTGCAACGTTTTACAAAAAATAAGTCAGAAATATTGAAAAAAAAATGCAAACTTTGATGTCGCTTATGTCGGTCATGATAGCTTGAACATTTTCGACTCATAATCAAAGCAAGAATATAGTCCTGCGAGGTTATTAATGTTTTCCAAATAACCCTGTAAATAAAAATATTTTGGGTGTCGAAAAATGGATGATGATATGGCCTAAAAATATTATCTACATAATTATGAACAATGCTGAACGTGCATCGACTCGCGCATTCTTATTAGATTATATAGATAGGTAGGTATATGCAATTTACGAGTTAAGGCATTATTCACCACTTTAGGCCCAATTGTTTGATCGCGAGTAATGGTTAACCTTGAAGCCAGTTGACTTTCCTTAATTTTAGCCAACCATCCACCTGTGGTCAAGATTTTTGCGGGTTGCCGGATCGTCGATCAAAGTCGTACACCGTCCATTAGTTTGTAGGTTATGTATGAAAAATGATTATTCTTTAAAAAGTAGGCAGTTGACAACCATAAGTGATTAGTGATTACTCAAATGACTGATAACATTGGTGAGGCGGTACACCATTTGCGATGGGGGGGGGAGAGTGGAGGGGTGGTTTTGTTTTTAAAAAAATGCTCTAGAGCAACGTTTCCCAAACCTTTTTGGCTCGTGTACCAATTGATAGTACCTACATCATGCTTAATTGTACCGCTTCGTAAAAATGATTGTATTTATTTACTCAATTTATTAAGTTTAAAAAAATACCAAAGGTTTTATTTTTTCTAATAAAAATGAGGCATTTGAACTTTACATATCACAATGTTTTTTTTTAAATAAAAGGTCCGAAGCTCATTTCTTGTTGAAATTCATCGACAAGAAATGAGTCGATCATTGACTGTACATTAGGGTGGGCCAAATTTTTTTTGTCATTTCTTAAGGGGCACATCGATAAAAAGGTGCCAAATGGTCTCAAATTAACATATGTAAAATATCATTACATTCTGATAAGTCTATCTGCCTTCGGATTGATGACGATTTTTCTTTTTTTTTTCGAAATACGTTCTCATTAGGATTCCAAACCAATAAATATAACTTTCTTCAAGCATAGAAAATGTATATCATGATTGCGAGTATGAGGGGTTAGGGGGTTCAGTGTGGGAGAGTCGAGGAACACCTAGGGCGTACATGCGCCCTGTTCACGTATTTAGTCAGTGTCAATATAGCTCTGGCCGCAATTACTCGAGGTTGTGTCGGGCTTGTTTTATATCGATATGTCCGTTGTTTGGTGATTCAAGTGATATTAAAAGTAATATTTTACCAACCTATGAAGATGTTATAAAGTTCTGAGTGGAATTGGCAAAAGATAAAACGTGATATTGAAACTAATAATGAACCCACTTACTTAGGAAATAGAGAATATTGTCGTTGCAAAAATTGAAGAAATATAGTCAAGAGCTTCTATTCCTACTATCCAAAAAAAACGACAGAAAGTGATGTTGAAAATGTATCATCTGAAATTCAATAATCTTTGAAAAACCATTCTCAGATACCAAAGAAAAAATTAGAAGAAATACGCCGTACCAGTTAAATATTGTTTGACATTTCGTCTTGTAAGTGTAAGAATATTTACGAATGCATTTGCATTTTCTCCAGCTTCTGGCACATTGAAATTTATAGACCAAGCAATCACCGATTTTTTTTTGAAATAAGAAATATCTATGAAGTCTTTGGTGGCTGTTGCATATCATGGAACTAACGTGAACGTTGGTAAATATGGAGGTGTCATATATCTGCTTGAAAACAGATAAGATAAACCGTTGCAGTGGATTATCTGCTTACTTCATATGAATGAAGTACCGATTCGGCACTTATTTCTACATATTGATGGTGGCACATCGGGACCCAAAACTTTTTCAGGGAGAATCGGTAAAGATCTAGAAGTATGTGAAAAAAGGCCCAATGTTCGATTTCAACGTATTTCAACAGAGTTACCGGAGTTTTCTGTTTATTTATTATATTTATTACTTTGATAGTCTCAGCGATTTTAACAGGCATGTTTCCAAAGGATTTAGTTAACAAATCGCCAGACAAAATGTAATTCTTGCTACGAATGTCGTCAAGGCTTACGCCCCAACATGGTTTGCTATAAAAATTCACCCTTCCTATAAAGATGGAGCACGGAACCTGTTCAAACTCATCACTGCAACAGGATATTTGTCCACAGAACTGAAAGCCATAATAGAATCTGTAATTCAATGACAATCGCACACCCTGAAAATTTATTAATCGCAATGCTGACTGACTTGTTTCAACTACCTTCTATAAAATTGGATGCATTATCTTACACATATCTCATTGACTGGCAGGAGAATATATCCGATCCATCAATATTGAAATCCATACCTGACGAAAACATCCACCAGTTTGTCGTTCAAAAAGCAGAAAGAGAACTCTCATTACTACGCCTGCCATGCCGCAGGAAAGCCGTTGAAAGGGCAGTCAAGACTGTGACAGAAGCTTCAGCCATATTGTGCAAAAAATCTGAGAGAGAAGGCTTCATAAAAAAACCAAATATTATCTCGGAAAGCCATGCCGAAATTCGATAATATGAAGGATTTTTCGGCTGTTTCAAACGTTATAAAACATAATAATATTAATGTCATTTTTGTAAACATATACTTGTAATAAATAAATTTAACTCGTACAAGTATATTTCGTTTTATTACTTAACTTTTTATGCATTTTTAAACTTTTTAAATCTTATTGTAAAGACTTATTAAAAATGAGATTTTTTTCCAAAATATGTGTTCTTTAAAGTTAATCCGGAAGCAGAAGATGATATCCCATTATAATGAAATTTTATAAGTAAGCTAAAAACATTATTTAGCACCCTTTTCTTGCTGTGCCTAATAGAAATCATAAAAAAAAAATTTCTTCATACAACGGTGGCCCACCCTACTGTACATATTAACAACTATACTGTATATTACTTACTAATTAAAATTATGAATTATGGGAAAAATACAATAGTTTAAATGATATTTTTATGACTGATGTTTTTTTAAACTTTTTATGTCCGCCATTACTGTTTATTTTTCGCGTACCACCAACTATCCACTCATGTACCACCGGTGGTACGCATATCACAGGTTGGGAACCGCTGCTCTAGGGCAGTATTTTTCAACCTGTGGATCGCAAGGTCGTAGGGACAATGGAGATGAGTTTTATAGTGGTGGTATTATCCACATGCAGCTTGCGAATGGGATGTACAAGATGTTCTGGGACTCCCATCTCATGTAGTACTTTCAACATGCATTTTTATTTTACGCAATTAAATGATTTCTTGTAGTTGATGAAGCACATTGCGACTGACAATTGGAACTTTCTGCTTTTCTTCACAAGATGTTTACTAATTATGTGCAACAGTATCTTGCTCGCATAGGAAATGAGCGCAATCAATCTGTAATTTGCGCACTTTCTAATAGATCTTCTATTATTCCTTTCTTGTGTAATGTGTAATAAAAGTTGATTCCACCCATACTAACTCACCCGTTCACCAGATTTCTAGAAGTCCTTTAGGAGTTCTGCAACAACATCATCATTTACTGGGGATTTGTCAGTTTGTCAAACAGATAATCAAACATATTAATTTTGCTGTTGTCTGTCACAATTTCCAAGGCTTAAAATAATACCATTGACTGCCGGCAGGGGAAATTATAAAAACATGTTTTGATAAAAGTTGAAATTACTATTTTATGGGTGTCGGCTATAAATAAGTAAATATTCTTAAGGAACCGGCATGTACAAGCACCGTCATTTTTGATGGGTAACAAACAGCTAATAAACATAAAATTAGGAAGGATAAAAAACGTAAATTATATTTTATGAAAATTAATTATATTAAAGAGAAAAAGGCATTGAAATATGTAAAAATAATAACAAATCAGATTGAACTTGAATAAATCAAAATATTTCAATATGAAAAAAAGACATTGGAATATTTATGTAAAAGGGGCCATTCAAGTATCACGTAAGCAGAATTTTAGTAATTTTTAACCCCCCCCCCCCCTCCCCCTTGTCAGCAATGCTCTTACTCCCCCTCCTATGCTTACTTAATCATTGGTATATATTTTTATTTTGTGTTCCGTCTCGACGCCTGGAATCCATTATGAGAGAACAGCCTGCTGTTTCGCCACTAGACACGCGTTCCTACCCCCTCTGATTCCCTGTTTGCGACAATTTATTCCCGCTGGTATCCCTGTTTCCGGTTTCGTCCGCGCAACGGTTTTTCTTTCATATAACGTCGTTGTTTCGCGCCATTTGGCACGCGTTTAGACACGCCAACTTTTGTTGTGATTTTTTGTGTTTCTATTGCAACCTACCCCCTTAATTTTTGATCCCTAGGTTAACAAACATTAGACTATACAATTTTTTAACATAGTGCGACAGGACGTTGATATTTTAGTGTAAATCCCGTGAATTTCGTCAAACGTTTTGTTAACAAGATGGCGGACGAGCAAGCTCCTTCGCCGGTATCCTCGAATGACGGATCTTCTTTCGAAGAACCGAGTTGAAAGAGACGCCGCGTAGCATACGACCCGCGTGTAGACCACCTGCTAAAACAGGTGACTGCTCTGACGGAGGCCTTGTTAGCGGGCGGCGCGGCTCCTGCATCAACAACGCCGCCAACGCCGGAACACGAATGCGCTCTTTATTCAGCCGCCACCGAGCCTCAGAAGGGCGAAGAATACGCTGGAGTTCGGCAAGCTCAGCAC